>PVLC010023556.1:0-25545 GCA_004027655.1 Graphiurus murinus
CTATTTTTTATTCTTTATTTTGAAACCGAGTCTCACTAAGTTGCGGAGTGCCTCACTAGGTAGCTGAGGCTGGCTGCGAACCCGGATCCTCTGGTCTCAGCCTCCCGAATGCTGGGATTACAAGCATGCGCCACCACGCCCGGCCTATTCTACTTTTTCTATCTTGGGAAAGGAGTCCAAGATGGCAACTGAGAGAAACACCTCTTCTCAGGCACTGTAAAACCCGATCAAAACTGCCATAAAAGCAACTTCAAAGACCTGGAAATCAGGCCAGAGACCTTGCAGCTACTTGAAGAGTACATAGGTCCAACACTTGAACACATAGGCACCGATAAAAACTTTCTCAACAAGACCCCAAAGGTACAAGCAACTCAAAGGAAGATCAATACATGGGGTAACATTAAACTGAAGAGCTTCTGTGCAGCAAAGGAAATGATCAAGAACCTCAACAGAGAGCCCACAGAATGGGAGGACATTTTTGCCAGCTACTCTTCTGATAGACGACTAATATCTAGAATATACAGAGAACTCAAGAAACTCACAGCTAAGAAAACAAATAACCCAATCAAAACATGGGCAAAGGATCTAAGTAGACACTTCACAAAAGAAGAAATACAAATGGCCAATAAATGTATGAGTAAATGTTCAACATCATTAGCAATCAAAGAGATGCAAATCAAAACTATCTTGAGATTTCACCTAACCCTAATTAGAATGGAAATCATCAAAAACACAAACAACAACAAATGCTGGTAAAGGTGTGGAGAAGTAGGAAGCCTAATACATTGTTGGTGGAATTTCAGATTATTGCAACCACTTTGGAAAACAGTATGGAGGATCCTCAGATGAATAGGAATGAACCTACCATATGATCCAGCAATACCACTTCTGGGAATCTACCCAAAGGAATGGAAACCAAACTATCAGACCGATACATGTGTATATATGTTTATAGCCACACAATTCACAATTTCCAAACTATAGAACCAGCCAAGATGTCCATCATCAGAAGAATGGATTACCAAACTATGGGATATGTACACACTGGAATTTTACTCAGCCATAAAGATGAACAAAATCATGTCATTTACAGGGAAATGGATGGAACTGGAAAACATTATGCTAAGTGAGATTAGTCAATCACAAAAAGTAAAAAATCGTATGCTCTCCTTAATATGAGGAAGCTAGGGAGAAAGTGGGACATAAGAGGGACTCCAGATGAAGAAGGAGAAACCTTAGATGAGCAAAGAAGGTGACTTAACTGAAGGTGATGGTAGGGGGAGGGGGACACCCTAATGCACATGATGTACTTTCACAAACATATCAAAGTCAATCACTAAACTGAACTTGAGAAGGAGGGAGGGAGAGGGAGTGGGGCAGGAATTGGGGAAGGGTTAAATGAGAGATGTGTGCATGTGTGTCTTTACCAACTTGTACCTAACAAAGATGTATGATTATAATGCACCAATTAAAAAAAGAAAATAAAAGAAATAGGACCTCACTATGTTGCAGAGGACCTTGATATAAATTGCTGAGGCTCACTGCTAACCTGTGATTCTCCTGTCTCAGCCTCCCAAGTACTGGGATTGCAGGTGTGTGCCACCACAGCCGACTCTTGAAATAAGTTCTGAATTAATAGTAGAATCTGGAAAGAGTTGCAAATCTAAGAATATGTTAAGACTAGGACAAAAATGCTACTAACTTCCCTTATGCATATCTAAAGAGGAATTCAATCTTGTCTCCTGTCATTAGGAGTCCTAGGTACAATCAATGGACTATATACTTTCTAATCTGTGCCCAGAGCTGAAGGAAATGTCAATAGAAACTGTGTTGGCAGATCAAGGGCAATGAGTTTATCAATGTGTTTATCCTTCCTGGGAATACACTCTCATCAAAAGTATACTCTAAGCCAACATGCTTTGTCGATTCCCCAGGACTTTTGATCTGTCTGTATGTCTAATATCATGCACTCACAGCCTGGCTTTCCTGTCTTCAAGTGGATTTTCATAGAAACAAGAAAACTCTGTGGCTAATCTGTAAGTGGCAGAGGAAATATTTGGTTTGTCTGCACCATGGTTTGATCTTTGTCTCCATTCTTAGAACAGTATCAGAGCTGGGCACTTAACATTTAGTTACAATTTGGCATCAAAGTAAGCCTTTCAAAGAGGGAGGGCAACTGTTCTTAATCCAAACATGTTGTTTTCCTTCCAGAATGCTTATGAAATGTCCTCAGGGTGCATCATGTATGAACATGCAACAGATTCAACTTGACCCACATTGATTTTGCTTCTCCCCTCCAATGGACACACATCTGTGAAGACGGTTCTCCTAGAAGCAGAGATACTAATTTCCTCCTGCTCTTTTCTCTAGTTTTCTCTAGTTGGATGACGTATTGATGTATTTGCTCTTGGAATATCCACGGGTTATGAAATGGTCTTTGAATATTTTTTCCTATTAAAGGGCTGATCTTTTGTGAAACAACTCACTTATCTTTTCCCTTGGGTTTTCCTGAAGCACTGAAATGTTGATTCTCTGATGTTTGCTCCAATACAAAATTTTCTGTAACACATGTAGTCCAAGAATTGTTTGCAGGTAGAGTAGCCACAAATAAGCCAGCTTGTTTCAGAACCAGGAGGCCCTTGGAAGGTCACATGGATGCCACAATCTGCATGGCAATTAAGGTCAGCTCTCCTGTGGACCTGGAGTCTTGGTCATTCTCAGCCACGGAAACACACACAGGTCAACCCAGTGTGAACCTGGGCTCTCCCAAGGCAGCTCCAGAAGAATGCTGGTTGGAATACATCTGCTGAAATAGGAGCTGTGGACTTGAGTGTTTCAGCCTTTCAGGCCCAAAGCCTTCAATTCACACTACAGAGAATGGACACCAGACTTCAAGTGACAGACTACAGTCAAATTGCAGGGTTTCAGTCTCACACTTCAAAGTTGAGTAATTGAGGCTTGTAACCAGGAAGTCATTTGGGCAGAGTCTAATCTAGTTAAGGATGTGCTTAAATTGGAGCTCTGTGTCTCAGTCCAAAACATTATATGATTTCCCATTATCTGATTACTCAATTTACAGCAAAACCAATCAAATGACTTTCTGTTCATTATTTAGTCAATTATCTTAGTGTTTTCAGCCGCACATGTCATTAGCATTCATCTTTGTGTGTGTGTGGTGCTAGAAATTGAGCCTAGGGACATTCTACCTCCGAGGTACACTCCCAGCCCTTTTTATTTTGAGACAGGGTCTTGCTACATTGCTGAGGGTCTCACTAAGTTGCAGACGCTGGCCTCAAACCTGTGATCCTCCTCTCTCAGCCTCCCAAGTATTGGGATTATAGGCATATGCCACCATTCCTAGCAATATTTTCTAATTTCTCTTTTGGATAAGTAGCATTACTAGATTATGTATCTAATTTAAATTATATGAAAGTTAAAAAGAATCAATTAAAAGGTAATCTACTCTTGATAAAAAAAAAAAAATTTAGGAACCCAAATGGTTGGTCATTCCTTTGTACATTCCTTGAAGATGAAATACAATTTTTGCAACTAGTATAGTATTTTCTTAACTTTTACCTCACTAAAAAGGTTATGTATAAAACTTGCCATTTCTTTCTGCAAAAGAAAGATAACGTACATCATGAACATCTGACTGGATTTCCAATCAGGCCTTAGAAAATCTCTGGAGAGTGCTTTAAAGTTACATATATCAATTGCCTAGCTTTGAACAGAGTTCATGAATGTAAAGAGAAGAAAACCACTGGAAAGCCTCTGCCTCATTAACCTCAAGCAAATAAGCAATTTCAAGTTCTTCTTTGCAAACGGAGCTCATGTTAGAAGCATTTTATTCTATTAATATTCCCCTTTTTTGGGAACTTTCTCAGGCAAGGTTAATTTCAAAACTACTTTTTCAATTGTAAGAGTAGGGACTATTTTCATTTAAGCAGACCTTGTATTATGAGAAGACATCTGAGATGTGATGGGTAATTTACCATTCTCTCTCAGGAGCCTTACAAATCTTCTTATTTGGACCTAGTAATTACACTTCTGGGAATTTAAAGAAATAAAGATATCTGAAAAAATTATTCACAAAACTCTTCATTGTATTTTGACAGTAAGAACCAGTGGATATATTGTGATAAATTCATTCATTAGAATATTAGTAAGGAGTTAAAATCATTTTGGGGGGAACTGTTTAATTATATGAAGAAATGCTAGTAATGAAATTTTAGGTGAAAACAGTAAGTACAAAGTCACTTACAGCTGGATTCTGATGCTATCTAAAGTGACTTCAATTTTTTCCTTGCAAATTTAAAATTTTTTCACAATAAGTTTGTTTTTGTACTTATGAAAAATAATATCTAAATGTTCTTAAAGTGCACTGTAAATTATAATGATCTATTTTTTGTCAAGTAGCTCAATATTTGTGCCAGGAATACAGCATAATACAGCCTGGATTTTGATGTGTGGCTGACTCACTGATCATTTTAGAGTCATGCCATGTAGGAGACAATGAGGAGAGACAGACGTTTGTGGAACGATTGACAGCATGTCTCTTGCTTCAGATAAAGTTGATGGTAGAATTCGACTCAGATTCCTGCTTCTCTGCAGCCTCCACATTTTTTTCCTTTTCTTTTTTAGATCTGGTGTTAGATCAGATAATCACTAAGGTCAGAGAATGCCTTTGCCTTGTAACTTTTACTGCAGAGGGAAAAAACGGAGGTATAAGTTCTAGATATATGATAGAAGCACTATTCTTGTTCTTTAAATATTCATATGTTAATATTGCCCTAACGACCTGGAGATGGTTTGGGGTATTACTCTGGCTTGAGAGATGGTAGACAAAAGACAACTTCCAGTGAGAAAAAGTAGCAATGCATTGCTATTCTTGAACTTCCTTTACATACCGAATGGAAGTTTAGTTATTAGTATAATTGAAGATATATTTCCAACCACGCATACCTTGGCTGAAGCAATTGCTCCTTAGAGAGCTCAGATGAAACAGGGAAAGGAAGAGTCAGCTACCTCACCTACTAATGTAAATGTAGATAGACTCATCCATCCAGTCTCTACTTAGCTGTCGGCTCCTTCATTCTCTCCAACACTAGCATGCAGGATCCTGGAGATGCCTTCGAGGAAGACACCATTGTCTTCCCATGGAATTCACACTTCATTGGAATATGAAAACACACCAACAATCATGATGTGTGATGAATATTGTATGAGAGGTACTTTAAAGAGCTGTGGAAATCCAAACACTTGAACTAAATTTCCAAGGGTAAGAAGGAGTTGGCTGAGCAGAAGGGAAGCGGGACATAGTGCATCCTAAGCAGAGAGCACACTGAGCATAGATTGGGCTCAAAAGTATCAGGGGCCTGGCGTGCTGGTAGAGTAGTAACTGCCATGGTGCAGCTTGGGTTACAGGGGTGCTGGCCGGGGTAGGCGAGTTGGGTGGAAATTGAGAGTTAAGCAGGATTATGCATGACTTGCTTAGTATGAATGGCAGCTTTATAATGATCATTCCACAATTGTTGGATGCTCCAATTATATATTTTTTCTACATAGCCTGGAATAGCTGAAGCTAACCCTCTATTAACAACTTTCTCCCTCCTGCTTCCTTCTTTAGCAACCCCTACAGTATACTAAAACACACCAGCACCAGACAGCAAGAAATCTGCTATGCTTTCCTTATAACCACAGATTTGAATGTAAACTCAACAAAAAACAAGAAGAGAAAGAAATGTCAGAGAAGTGTGGTTACAGTTAGCCAGCAGCGTTTGATGTTTAAACTATTGCTCTGATTAGTTTTGAAACTCAGTTATAAAGACCACTGGCAATGTCAGTAAGTTGCACACAAGATGGTGCTTACAGATTATATCTTACAGCTACAATGCATAATCAGGGCAATATTGCCCAGGTCTATATAGCTAGGGATAGGAGGGCCAGTACCTTGCTCTAAATCTTTTGGGTTTGAAGACCACGTTATGCCTATTGCACTTTTGGAAGACAAACATTTCCAAGTTAAATAACAGGTCAATATGTTTTCCCTTTGCACGGAACTCATTAGCAACAAATAGCCAGAGTACACAGTATTGGTTTGAATAACCAAGTTTTCCCAGACTCAGGTTCGCACGCTGCTACAAAAAGGAGCTCAGGAATTACATCTTCAGGTGACACTCGGTTCTGCCCTAGGTTGCAAAGAAATAGCTTCAAATACAAGAGCTAGTTCTTTCCTAACGCCAGCTGGCTGGCTGCTGTCCGGCTGTGGGTTCAGCCAGCTATAAATACTCCAAATAGCAGAACTTCTGGCACCTTCTGAAGTGCTCCTCTGAGCTGACAACCATTCTGAGAAAGATCACCCTGTTAGTTATCAAAAATGATTCCCATATTGCTGAGAACCCCCGATGAGCATTATGTAAGGTCTAAATTTAATCCTTTTCTCAAATCCAAAGGCTGCCCACAACTCCATCCAGGCCCATTCCTTTCCTGTCCTTTCTTTTCCTCTTTCACTGTGTGCTAAGCTTCTGGAACCTTCCTCTCTGCTCCCGTGCCCCACCTGCCTCCCTCCCTGCATCTTCCTCCTCTTCTTCAACTACTTAAGGCAGCTCTTCCTCACTCTATCACAGTTCCCTTTCTGGAGAAAGGGAGTCCAAAGGAAAGAGAGAACTAGTCCACCTAGGAAAGTAGTAGAAACAACCAGTTAGATGACCAGGTGAGCAATTAGGACACGTGGACAGGTCAAGCACAGTATTAGGACACTGTGGGGACTTGAATGGTTTAGACTCTGCCTGTAAATGCTGCCTGCCCATGCCAAGCTATGCTGCCTGTTGTCCAGATAAACTCATTATGAACTTGTTTCTAGGCAAAAACTAAATAGGACTGAACCTCAGAGGTCAAAGAATGACGAGGAGGAGGAGAAGGAAAAAGAGCAGGAGGAGGAGGAAAAAGGGAAGGAGGGAGAAAGGAGAAGAAAGAGAGGGAAGAAGAGAAAAAGTTAACATATTTCCTGAGTAATGTTTCTTGAGTGTTATCTAATTAAGCCATGGGTGGATCTGGCATATTTGCACATGCACCATTCTCAAGAAGTTAAGATTAACAGCAGGAAAGCAAATAGTCACCAGGAAAGGCCTTTCCTTGCTAAGGATGCTTTCATTGGGACAAAGCCAAGGGGTCCATAGTCCAGCTCTGACACATAAAACTGCCACAAGCTTTGAAGTGTCTGCACGAAATTTTAATTTTCACTTAAGCTCATTGGTCACTTCCTGAGGCTCGGTTTGGGTGTTAACTGTGAAAGAAACAGAAAAGGGGAAGAAAAACTTTATTTCAAAGATAATAAATTATAGTCCTCCAGGTAATTAAACCAGAGAGGACTTAATGTGGTTTGTTAGGGGGAATACCACAGACCAGAATTTAAATACTTTACACTTTGTCATGTATTTTACATTATTTAACCTGATGATTTATCAATGACTTCAAAAAGAAAGGCCCACATTCCATTCTAGTTCTGAAGATGAAATACAGCCCTCTTCTAGGAATTGTCTAATCAATTTTTATCTAATATAAGCTATGACAATTCTTTTCTTTTTAGTACTGGAAATTAAACCCAGGGGCATTCTACCTCTGAGCTACACCCCAGCGCTTTTTTTTTTTTTTTTTAAACAGGGTCTTGCTAAGTTGCTGAGGGCTTCAATAAGGTTGCTGAGGGCCTCACTAAGTTGCTGAGGCTGGCCTCGAACTTCTCTCAGCCTCCCTAGTACTGGGACTATAGGCATGTACCACCATACCTGTCTAAGCTATGGCAATTCTTAAGAAAAGGAAGATATGCTTCCCTTTTAAAGTCCCAGCACCTGAACTCTAGTATTTATGGAAACATTTGAACATTCAGTATCATACAACCATGTGATAATGTGGGCACGTGTGCCTGCCATTCAGCTCTAGCCCTTTTATTGACAGATCAGAGCAATGAGGAAGGAGAAGAGGGCAAGGCCAGGGGGAGTCTCAACCCTGCCTCGCCCCCTGAGTCCTGCCCTCCAGATTAGCAAATACCCAGGATCCTCAAAGAACAAAGCCCTCTACCCACACACACAGGGGCCTTGGTTTTCTTGATGTATTTCATTTATTTGTTATATTTTTTCTTTGGGTAGAAATCATACTTATGACAAGAAATGATAAAATATACAAAACAGGACCATAGGACCGGAGCTTCGAAGACTTGAGACTTCACTCCTTGCTTGTTCTTAGGAAGTTGTTGATCAGCTATCACATCCATCTGTTCACACAACTTCTCTCAACCCTAAGTTGCTCTAATAGACGCTCCAATTCAAGCCCAATGTACACGACGGGACAGGACAAACACCACTGAGCCCCTGGCCTCCTCTGAGCAGGAGTCCTCAGCATGGGGGAGGCCTCTGCTCCGAGGCTCAGCCTCCTGGGCTTAAATGAGCCACGGGATCGGCCCAGGACATGCAGGGAACGATTTAGGTTGGCATGTGAGAGTTTGGAGAATCTGAAAATTAGAATCCGAATCATGAGGTTCAGGACAAAATGGAATGCCCCTTGTGATGAAAAGACATATAATTAACTGAAAGAGGTTATTAGCTGCATGTCTTCAAGTACAGGAGACACTTCCCTGTCTTTGGTGTGATTTTCCATTCTCAACTCATTCCTGAGGCTGGTTGAGCCAACCACTCATTCACCAGTCTCTTATGAGGGTGATATTATTTGCTAGTTCACTTTATTCCGTTATTTTACAAACACTGATTTTTCCAAATAAAGCTGCCATCTCTTTTGTTTACATCAAAGGAAATGTTAACTGAAACTTGATTTTCTTACATAACTGCTTCTCACAGATCTGGGATACATACACTGAAAAACAGAAACTTGAATTTGAAAATCTCAATTTATTTAATGAATAAATTGAGTACGAATGTGTTTAATTCTGTGACCTATTAAATCATGTTGCCTTTGGCTTTAATACAGTGCTTACGTTATTTTCTTTTTTTTTAATGTACTTTTCCAAGTCATTTTCAAAAACAGCATTTCCTCACCTTGGATTCTGTGTGGTATCCCCTTGGTAAGAATGTTTAGACTAGGTTACATCATCTGTTGTCCCTTCTCCAAAAGGGAGCAGTGAGAGGACAGGCCTACTGAGGACACAGAAGTGCTGGCCTGTGGCCTTCCAGTGTCAGCTGTGACTTCTATCCCCACTCTCCACACCCTGTGTCTCCGTGAAACAGCTCACCTTAAAATTTAGAAGTAAATACTCCATGCATCAGGCCCTGGGTCTGAGAAGAAGCAGAAGCAGAAGTAGAAGCAGAAGTTGTCATTTAAAATACTCAGGTCCTTGACCCAAACGGAAAAGCAAAAATTATTTCATGCATCTTTAAAAGACATGTAAGAGAGTATGGTGGAGCAAGCCTATGATTCCAGTACGTGGGAGGCTGAGACAGGAGGATCACGGTTTTGGAGCCAGCCTCAGCAACTTAGAGAGACCCTCAGCAATTTAGAAAAACACTGTTACAAAATAAAAAATAAAAAGGGCTGAAGGTAGAATTTTCCTAGATTCAATCTCCAGTATCACACACAAAAAAAATTGAAATTACAAAAGGGCTAGAGGAGATGGAATGTCCCTTGCTGGAGTCTCCAGTACAAAAACAAAATGAAAAAGATATTGTTTTTCTCTGGTTCTGTGCTGTTCAATATAGTGGCCACTAGCAACATGTGGCTATTTATGTTAAAGTTAGTTAAAATAAAAAATATAGTTTCTCAATCACATTTGTCACATTTCATGGATGCAAATAGACACATTAGACAACTCAGATCTACAACACTTCCCTTACTGCAGAGTTTTGCAATGGAAAGCTCTATTCTAGAAAACATGGTACTTTGTAACTAAATAATATTTGTCATATTGGAAGCTAATTGATCTGCATTACAATAATTTAATGTTATTAACACACTTTCATAAAGTGTATTTCTTTCTTTCCTTCCTTTCTCTCTCCCTTCCTTCCCTCCCTCCCTCCCTTTCTTTCCTTTTTTTTTTTTTTTAATCTTCTTGAGGCTCCTATTTCTCATCCTCAATTCCAAGTGGTCTGTCCTGTCCATCCGTATTCTCTGTTAAGTTTATAATAAAGCAACTGGTTAGCAGGGTCCTTGGGAAGTCTTAGCTTTTGTTTGAGAATTTCACTCTCGTATTTGGAGTGGGTAGATAAGGAATACGTTCCCCAGACCTCTGAGAACACTAGTAGTCGAGTCACTTTACAAATCATAAAAGGGGTAACAATAACCGTGCAGACTTAGATCACATTTCCTGCTCTGTGGCGACTCAGGTGACATGTCATTTCATAGTTCACATTTGCAAAGCATCAGCTTTACTTCCCAATGAAAATGCACTCAAGATAATATCTACATTACCACAAGTCTAACACATTCTTTCTAAATCTAAACAACGGGCAATGTTTTTGCTTCACAAATAGATCTCCTTCTAACAATGAAACTATTCAAATCTCTTCATGAGACACTGGAGGGAAACTGGCTAGTCACATGTTCTCATTGTGTATCTACCACACACAAAATTTATGGGATTGAAAGGCAGAAACAGACAGTGCTTATCCTTAAGGACTTTGTGAAGGAAATATACTTTCATGAGCACACAGGTAACTAAAGAAGTCAACTTCAAAATCCAGACTATTTAAATCTGTTTCAGATTCTTAAATAGAAAATAAAGCATCTTGAGTTAAATTATATATGCACTGTAACTAACTAAATAGTTGCTAAAATATTTTGAATCTTTTGATGAACTGGCAATGCCATCTTGCATTTCACATAAATCACTCAGCCAACATAAAAGCTACCGGGCCTCTCTACAATGTCCCAAATTATAGCAAAAATTGCTGAGGGGGTGTAAAAAAATGAGAGCAAACAATGCTGAAAGAAAAATTAAATGTATTTTTTTTAAAAACAACTTAAATGTTAGCAGTGTTATGAGTGACTTTATTTTCAATACGCTCTATTCAGCAAAGAAAGGAGGTGTCAGTATATCCTCATGTATTGGGTGTGGCTTCACAGACAAACCAGGGGGTCAGTAAGTGTTTAGGAGAGAAGTGGGGGGTAGACAGTGGCTGAGAGCATGAATGACCCAGCTTCCGAGGGTCACAACTGCTGGGATGCTATGAATACATGTGGCATATTTGATAAAAAGCAGAACTCACGAGCATGCAATTCAAGACCTTTCAAATACAGACCCTCTTCTTTCTGTTCTGTCTTCAACTTACACATTTTTCTCAAAAGATGTGGATTAGATCCCAACTTAAAACATGGGGAGATTTCACACACACATAAAAAAAAATCTGGCTTTCCAAATTCTTTGGGAAAATGCGAAGAGCTAAAATTATTAGACCAAACTCCAGCATGCCAACGCTTGCCTTGAGCTGAAGTTGGCTCTCTTTTAATGGGGATTTCCTGGTTTTTAATAGGGATTTCCATTGCTTTTTGGTGGACTTGTATTGTTAGTCCTCTCATTGTAGGGCTAAAAGGGAAGTGAATTTGCTTTTTCATGAGCTCTTTATCAAATCAGAAAAAATGAAACTTAGACCAAGAAGAAAGCATAAGTGTATATAGACTTGCAGAATTTTACTTGATGCTCAATATGCAGAGGCTATTACCTGACTTCCTCATATATGTGCATTACTTAAACCCCCGTGGCATCTGAGTGTTTAACTTCTGTTCAAAAATACTGGCCAGAAGAGATACAAATAAATGTGTCATTTCATAAAGACTAATCTGAGAATGAATATGCTAAGATTCATTAAGGATGACAGAAGATATAGTTGAGGAAACCAGCCAAAAGGTTCTGGCAATAATTCAGTTCTGGAGTGATAAGAATTTGAATTAGGGTAGAGGAAGTAAGAAGGGAAAAGAAAAGGGCCAATTTGGTATAAATGATAGATTGGCTATCCCTAGGTGGAAGACTGGTACAAGTTAAAAGTTACTCAGCAAAAACACTATAGAGAGACTTGCTTTCCCACTAAGAGTGAGCTCCACCACCACAATGCTCCTTCTGCCTTTACTAGAAATTCATACATCCCTTAGTTATCGACCTTCCCACAGGAGCCCTCACTTGTCCAGAGATTAGAATGACAGTGAAAAGAACATGGGTCATATACGTAAGAAACTTGGAGGCAAGCGCCATCCCAACTCTCCTTCATGGTACAACTACAGGCATATCACTGAATATGTGCATTCCAGGTCTCAAAGTACCACAGTGACCTCTGCAGTCCCTTCTAGTTGAAAAATTTTAATCTCTTCCATGCTATTTCCTCCTCTGAATAATGACTCCTGATCTTGCAGAAGTGCAACTCTGTAGTTGGCTTTCTGTTACTGTAAGGAATACCTGAGATAACCAACTTAAAAAGAGGAAAGGTTTATTTTGGCTCACAGTTTTGGAGGTTTCAGTCCATGACTGATTGACCCATCACTTTTGGGCTGGTGACTAAGCAGTACACCATGGCAGAAGTGTGTGCTGGAGACAGCTGCTAACCTCAACAGCCAAGAGGCAAAAGAAAGAGAGGAAGACAGCAGTGTCCTACAATTGCCTTCAGGGGCACACCCAATGACCTAACCCTTCCACTAGGCTCTGCCTCTTAGAGGATTCTACAGCCTTCCAATAGCATCAAACCGAGCACCAAATCTGTAATGTGTGGATCTTAGGGGATATTTCAGATTAAAACTACAGCAGTGACCAAATGTAGCTATTGCTTCACAAACATGTCAGCTTCTTGAGGAAAATCAAAATTGAATCACATATTATGCAATTTTTGATACTTTCAAGTTATTATTAAGAGATAAGATAAAACAACTTTGGAGAATTACTGGGTAGTGTCTACTAAAACTGAACCTATCTACACTTTATGGACTCAGCAATTCCACTCCCAGCCATGTACCCAAAAGGAACATATGCATATATTCAATAAAGGTATGCATAACAGTGATTATAAAATCACTATTTGTAATGGCTCAAACAGAAAACACATCTCCAAATATTGATAGTAAGGAATCTTCTCAATTTAGTGTTTAGTGAAAGAAGTCAGCCACAAATGATTGTATATGGTGCAGTTCCATTTATGTGACATTTATAAAAAAAGATGCAACTAATACAGATTGGTAGAAGTCATGCTAGTAGTACCCTTCAGGGGCAGCTGGCCCAAAGCTGCACGAAGGTGGCTGCTAGGTGCTGGTTCTATGTCCACAAGTTGGTTACACAGGTGAGCTCATTCTGCAAATATTCATTGAGCTTCGTAAGCATTTATGTATATATGTCTTACTTCTTCCATATAAACAACAGAAGCTCACATCATGTATATTTATACATATATACCACACTTTACATATACGTACTATATAGTTAATAAAATTGATAACAACAGGAAATGTGAACCCCAAAGTTCACAATATTGATGAATTTACTTACCAACATTGAGAACTTTTAAAAAAGGAAAATAACTGAATACTAAGAATTGCACATGTATAGATCCTACTTTTTTTCTTTCTTGGCATTTAGATCTCTGAAAATCAGCCTTCCAAATCTTAGTCATGAAAAACATCAGCCGGGCGTGGTGGCGCACGCTTGTAATCCCAGCATTCGGGAGGCTGAGACCGGAGGAGCCGGGTTCGAGACCAGCCTCAGCTACCTAGTGAGGCACTCCACAACTTAGTGAGACCCGGTTTCAAAATAAAGAATTAAAAAATAGGGCTGGGGGTATAGATCGGAGGTAGAATGCCCCTGAGTTCAATCCCCAGTACCGCAAAAAAAAAAAAGAAAAACATCCACCTGTGATACACTTGAAATATGTTCTTTGAAAATACAATTAAGTAAGACTTTTAAAATCAGTATTTCAAAATACAGGGATCTCTTCATTTTGAACAAATTCTGGGCCTGCGTGTGGCCCTGTGGCCTCCGATGAGGTCTGCCCATCAGGAGGGCCCCGGAGGACCACTGGGCCAGTGACAACTCCTGGAGTGCCCAGTGGAGCCAGCAGAGGATGAGGCCAGGGACAAGAGGCCTTGCTCAGGAAGAGGGAGGGAAGAGGATTGTTGGCCGGAAGTCTGAAGAGAACATTGTGCTCCTCATCACTTTTTTTTCAGGAGGAATAGAGGTTTCCCCTACTTCTGAGAAAAGTGGAAAGAGAAGGAGAGAGCTGAGCTCAAGTTCCACTAACAGGGAATTCTCTAATTTGCCTGCAATTGAGCAGGATCAGACAGCACACTGAGAGTGTCAGTCCCCTGGGAAGAATGGAAGTGAGCAGAAGAGAAGAGATGACAGTCCCCAGCAGCTGGGAGAGTCACAGGGACTGTAGGGCCAGGGACAGAGGAGGAGGTCTGAGTTCAACCCTCTGATTTTGGAGGCATCCTTCTCACTACTGGAGACAGAGAGAGGAAGCATTCTAGCTGAAGGGGATGTTGAGGCCTGCAGGTGGGGTTACTGGCCCTCCCGGCTTCTCCATGGGGGCTCAGCTCCTGCAGAGTGTGCAGTAGGTATGAGACACTCTTGGAAGGCACCTAAGTGACCATCAACTGATGAATGGATAAAGATGTGTACATGGTACACATATACAAGGGGATACTATTTGGCCATATAAAGAATGGAGTCCTGTCATTTGTAACAACATGGATAGAACTGAAGATCAGTATGTTAAGTGAAAGAAGCCAGACTCAGAAAGACAAGTCTAAAAATCTCATAGAAGTTGAGAGTGGAATAGTGGTTCCAGAGGTGGAGGAGAGTAGGCAGGAGAGAAAGATAGGGACCAAGGAATAGCAGCCAGAAGTTCTGGGTGCCCTTGCACAGTAAGGGACCACAGAGAATGATCATGAAGTGTACATTTCGAAAAGCTAGGCGTAAAGATTTTAAAAGCTTTCACCATTAAAAAATCATAATGTAGCCGGGCATGGTGGCATATGCTTATAATCCTAGTACTTGGGAGGCTGAGACAGGAGGATCCAGGTTCATGGCCAGCCTCAGTTACTTAGTGAGGCCCTGTTTCAAAAATAAAGAATAAAACAATAGGTCTGGGGGTGTAGCTCAGAGGTAGAATGCCCAGTACCACAAAAAAAAAAAAAAAAGAAATCATAATGGTTGAGGAGATAGGTATGTTTAAACATCTAAATATATATCAAAATACCATTAATATGTGGTACTCCATTAACATTTTATGCTTTTATGTATCAGCTAAAATTATTTTAAATTTAATAAAAAGCACTTAGCCATCACTTCTTACTTTTCTTTCATAGCAATCCTTTCTCATGGGTAAGTTGGACCCTCCTGAGACAGGGAGGGAAACAGTATTATAGCTCCCTTTGCACCAAAGACTGGACAATCTGGAGGCAGGCGGCATCAGGGTTTCCAGAATCCTACCCCAACACACAAATATATATCCACGAACACCATTTATACTTTCATTCTATTTATTTATTTATTTGTTGTTTATTCGGTCATTCATTCTACAGTGCTGAAGATGAACCCAGGATTACTAGTTATTCACATATTTGGCAAGCACTATCCCATTGAACTATTCTTCTGGGCCACTCGACCCAGATCAAGTACAGCATTTACAATTTTCATACAGAAAAGCTTCCTCCTTTCTTTTTCAAGGATTCTCACTTAGTATGAATTCTTAACTCAACTTCATTCCCTCCGCTCCCTTGCAGGCTTCAACGATTCTTTCTCTCCTGTTTCCTGCATAGTCAGCCACCTTCCCTTCCTCCATAGTTCTTTCACAGCCAACATCAATTCTCTCCTATCTCAAAACATAAGAAAATACACAAAGCTAATCAAACAATGCCTTCCTTCAATCTACATCCCTGTCAAGTAATGTCTGTGTCACCTCCCCCAGTGCAGTGCCTGGCACATGGTAGACTCTATTATATTTGTTGAGTAGATTAATGAGCTGAATGAAAGTAAAGGAAAACACTAGTTGACAGTTATCTTTGCTTAGGTGGAGCTTAGCATCAATTTTCAGACATGCTTTAGAACTAAGTACTTCTAGCAACCAGTGGTATTGTAATATATTTCTGGAATATCTAAGAAATACTTCATTTTAATCAATTATACTTTTCTCTAGAAGATTATCTGAGTATTCTCCTGTGAGTTGACAGTAAAAACGTCTCTTATCTTCCTATTTTGTGCAACTTCCTCACACCTCCTCTGAGCCCTGGCTTTTACTGACCTGCAGTGGAGGAGAATTCTGAGATCCACCATGAGCAAAAAGCGTTGCTGTATCTGTTGAAGTCAACCTCCTCCTCACCCACCCTGTCTTTTTGACTAACTTTCTAACAGCTCGTAGACCTGCCTGTAGGAGTTAAATATCAATAAAGGAATCATTGATGAGACAGTCAGCAAACAAAAAGGGCATCCTTCAGGCTAAGCAGCCATACACAGAAATTTGCTTCAGAATGAGTCATCTTGCCTTTGTATCTATTACAGAAGACTGAAGTAAAGCAGGGCTTTAAAAAGGTAATGAGCCAGCCCCTCCCTCTGTGAGATTATAAATCAGACATGCAAAACCTGCTACTCTTTCACAACATCCAGAAACAGCCTTCTTAATATCAATATCATGAGTACCCTCTAGACTACACATTAAAATTATCACTGTCATTCACATTCTTCTTTCATTCTGAGTTTGGGTCTTCTATGATTTTATGTGAAGTGTCTAAGTCTTTTATCATTTTTAGTTTGGATTATTAGTTTTTCAGATCATTAGTTTCAGGAACTTTTATATTTTATCTCTCTAGTTATAATCTCTTTAATGGCTTCAGAAAAATTGTTATTCATTAGATTCTTATTTAATTGAACTAAATGCCTTGATCAGAGTAGGTACTCAGAATATGATACATTGAAAAATTATGAAGAACTAGGTAATCTGGTTAATGGCAAATTTTAGGATGTCTGGGCTGAGGTTGAGAGGCCTAGAGGGAATCTCAAAAACTTTTCTTGTTTATCTCCCTCCTTTCCTGACTCACCCACCTTCAACTTTCTTTTGACTTTAGGTAGAGTCTTCTGATTTTTATCATATACATATATGATATATATATTTGATAATATATTTTATATATGTCATATATATCAAATTCATTCTGAATATATATGATATATTTCATTCAATATATACATATGATATATATTTTCCCTTTGGATATGTGCTCAGGACTTAATAAAGGAGTCTAGTCTTAAAGATTACTAAATATAAAATGCTCACACTAAGTCGGGTATGGTGGTGTGTGATAGTAATCCTAGTACTTGGGAGGCTAAGACAGGAGGATTGCAGGTTCACTGCCAGCCTTAGCTACAGAGCGAGGTCCTTGGCAACTTAGTGAGACCT
Source organism: Graphiurus murinus (assembly GCA_004027655.1). Lineage (NCBI taxonomy): Eukaryota > Metazoa > Chordata > Mammalia > Rodentia > Gliridae > Graphiurus > Graphiurus murinus. The sequence goes on from PVLC010023556.1 coordinate 17,373, forward strand.
TGTTTCAAAATAAAGAATAAAAAATAGGACTGGAGGTGCATTTCAGAAGTAGAATGCCCCGGGATTCAATCCCCAGTACGGCAAAAAAAAAAAAAATGCTCACACTAGAAGTTCAGCTCCAGTACTTAAAAAGTGTTCTCGAAATGGTTAGTATTATTTGTTCTGTGATGAAGCCCATAGATCCCAGTTATGGCCTCAGGGGGGATAAGAAACACTTATTCATACTATATTGTAACTAGCTCTCTATTGTTCAAAGACAAGGATATCTTAGTGCTTTCCTTTTTATATATTATTATATGGCTGAAGCCCAAGGGTATTTGGAAAGGGGAATTATTTTAGGAGCTAATGTTGTTTAAAGCGAAGCTAAAATGGTTTAGTTTTTAAAATTTGTAAAACACCATTTTAATGTCTTCATCACTAAGTAAAGAAATGGAACTGATCTGTTAGAACATAGATTTATCCACATTAAAAGGAGAATCATTTGCACCTCATTTATTTTCAGGGAGGAAATTATTAAGACTGACTGACTTAAATTATTCCAATTCCTATTGTCTGACTACTGGCCACACTTTTTGATAATACAATCATTAAACATTTTTCAGTTATTTTGGGGACATGTATATTACTTTACATTAAATATACCATTATCTGGTACTTGGAATTGAATCTAGGGGTGTTCTACCTCTGAGCTACAACCCCAGCCCTCTTTATTTTTTACTTAAAGATGGTCTCACTAAATTACTTAGGCTGTCCTTGAAGCTGCAATCCTCTTGTCTCAGCCTCCCAAGTATTTTTTTTATAAAAAATTTCCAAAGTGTAATTTTGCCAGATTCAAAATCTGCATAGCATATCATCAAGAACGATTTATCGAATGTCTGTTACACTGATTGAATAAACAAAAAAGTCAGTTCATCATGTTTTGTAGGGCACATTTCCTATTTTCAATAAAAATCTGAATTCTCTGTAAACAATAAAAAACTTTTAAAAAATTACACCAATATTGACATGCTGTGATTACTGCACACTCATATGTGTAACACATATCTGGTGTGAGAAAGAAGATGAAAGGATATGTGTTTTGTTTAAAACACATAATTTAGAGAAAGAACTACAAAGTTATAGTTACATGAAGGGAAGCCAGGGTAACTTATTAGCTCTAGTTCATAAAAGATTGGCCAGGGGATATGTGAAAGTCTTAGACTGTTCTCGTTGAAGGAAGATACACCAGTCACTCCCAACACAAGTGCCTGCTCACCCAGGTACAGCCAATAATACGTCCCAATGATACTGAGTTACATCTTGTCATTTCATTTGCAATAATGGCAAATGACAAGTATGTTGAAAGCAAACGTAGAGAGAAAGTAGAATAAAGGACTCACATCCAATGTGTTCTTTCAGGAGCTGCCCCAGTCCCCAAGACAGGGGAGAATGAAGGGCCATCACGCAGGAAGTGCAAGAAGGAGCCTCCATAGGAGGCTGTGGTTGGGGAGGCTCCCAGAACAGAGGCCTGGGAGCAGCCTCCTTTCTCTGTCTTGACTGCTCAGTTCCCCTATCTTCATCTTGAGGTTGCAAAAAGGAATCATCAACACTATCTAAAACTGATGCTATTAGGTATAATGGACACCAGTAGCCAAGCCTCAGCTTTGAGTTCACTCTCCGGTTCTCGGAAACTCCTCTATCCAGCCATGGCATCTGCCCTCAGCAGTAACTACAGGCTGGTGAGCTGCAGAAAGCGATGTAAGCAATCAGGGGGAAACATGTGACATCGCAGATAAGTGAAGGGTGAAGCTATCGATTCAGACATGGAGAATCTGTAGATATCATTTTCCCCATTCCTAATGATACAGTATTTAATAAGGATTTATTGCATACCCATTTTGTGTAAAGAAATATTATTAAGCCAGGTATGGTAGCACGTGTGTGTAATTCTAGTTACTTGTAAGATTAATTCAGAAGGATTGCAAGTTTGAGGTCAGCCTGGGCAATTTAGAAAGACTCTGTCTCAAAAATAAAAAATAAAAGGCTGAAGATGTAGCCAAGTGGTAGAACACCCATGGGTTCAATCCCAAGTACCACAAAAGAAAAAATCTGTTATCAAATAGAGAGACATAATATTGCAGAGAGAATTGGCTTCAGACTAGTTTTAAGAACAGTGCTTCATAATTCATTTGCATAATCGAGTATGTTATTACCATCATAAATAAGAAATGACATAGAAAATACTATATTTTCCACACATATGTATATGTATACACATACATACACTCACATGGATGTGCACCATGCAAAGCATAATTGTTTTATGAAATTTTGATTTAAGTTTACTGTCATACATATATGGGCAGATACATGTATGCATGGGTATATATGTATCATGTTTTTCCCTACTAAATCTAAATGCAAAGTGTATTTACTATTCATCTTATTGAAAATATAGGAAAACAACACTGCTCTAGGTCCCTATCCTTGGATTCAAACTCCAGCTTCTCTACGTGCTGCTAGCTCTGTGTCCTCAAGGTTCTCTGTATCTTGTATTCTTTGTCTCCTAATTAAGGTTTGGATTGTGAGGATTAAATGAGCTAATCCACCAAACATTCTTAGTGTGGTGCAGAGCACTCAATAGGAGCATGCACTTTTAAAAGGTCTGAGCTAATTTCACAAAACTCATTTCATGTAGTAGAAGAGCCACCAAGGCAGTGTTACAGATATTATTGTTAGGTGGTTACTCTTTTCCAACCATTTCTTCTAACATTCCATTTCACTCCACTGTCTGTCCTCAGTTGCTGTGGGAGATGTCCATGGACATGGAGCACATTCCCAAGCTGGGGGGATGACTCTGGAATGGATGAGCCATGAGTCTTTTCCTAGGGTTTACATGAAATGAGTATTTGAACACGAATGTATAGATCTTTTCAAATTTTCCTTTCTTTATTTTCACAAAGCACATCTGGGCTATCATCAACATGAACATGCCCAGTTTCTCATGATCCGCTAAATATATTCTCAACTTTTCTCATGCAAGATCATAGAAAGATTTTTCGATAAATCCAATTAACTGAAAAAGGAAAGAAAGAAATTTCCACTCTAAATAGTACCATTATTCTGATCTTCACCTATTTCTTTGCATATTTTCTTTTCTAGAATTTTGTGGGAACTCTGCTGATCTGGGCAGTTCCCATGTATAAATCTTAATATATAGCAGGTATCAATATATTTTACCATTGTGGTGCTATTTTTCTTTGATGAGCTGTTCCCATCTTTCACTTTTCTTTTACATTTAGTAATTAAAGAGACTTATAAATTGACTTTAGAGAAAAATATCTATCCAGGAAGGAAACTTTTTTCAAAAGATCTACAAAGATATGTCTACGCCGCTATCATGGATGGTCTCAGTTTCTGAGCAATCCACAGTAGCTGAACAAGCTCTAAAGATGTGAACTTTGCTGCATCTCCCAGAACGCCAAAACATCTCTTCCCCATTTTTGTCTCCACTATCTCTGATCATATATGCAGACATAATTCTCCCTATCCACTTCTTATTTTTATTTGATGACAGTGACTGAGGGAAGCAAACATCATCCATTAGTTTCAAAAGCTTAATTCAAGACTTTAATTACTTGTTTTTATATACTGGGGATTGAACCCAAAGGCATTCTAGCCCGATCTAGACTCTTAGCCCTACATTTATTTATTTATCTATTTATTTATTTTATTCTACTTCTTTTCTTGTTTTTGGTACTGGGGATTGAGCCCAGGGGCATTCTCCCTCCTAGCTACACCCTCATCCCTTTTTAGTTTTTATTTTGAAACAGGGTCTTGCTAAGTTGCTAAGGCTGTCTTTGAACCTGCCATCTCCTGTCTCAGCCTTTTAAGTACTGAGATAACAAGCATGCGCCACCAGGCTGGGCTTATTTTTTATTTTGCAATAGTGTCTTGCTAAGTTTCTGAGGTTCTCACTAAGGTTGGCTAAGTTGCTAAGGCTGGCCTCAAACCTGTGATCCTCCTGTCTCAGCTTCTCAAGTACTGAGGTGACAAGTATGCACCAACATGGCCAGCAAGATTTTAATAACTTTGGCTAATCCACTAGATAGATTCTCAACTTTTCTCATGCAAGTATTGCTGACATACTGATTTAACTATTTCTATTTCCTAGGCTCTAAAGGGTTAACTTGTTTGGTAACCTCTACTATCAATCACTACAATCTACTATCAGCCACTCTGCTTATTGGAAAGACAAGATACTTTAGCACTCAATTCCTATTTATGATACCTCAGCATACATTTCTTATTTACAAATCATCATTTCATCCTAATTCATCACATCAATCACTGAACTAAATCAACAGATAACTGCTCATAGCCAATAGAACAGAATTTGCTAAATTTAAAAGAAACTGTGGGTGTTACTTGGGTTGACACACATGTCTCATGCACTCAAACTTTTTTTTTAATCTGTGTTGCTGTACAAGAAGAAACTTGGCCCTAATGTTTCTGGGTTTTGGCAGTATAAGCTGGAGTAGTTTAATCAATTATACTTTCACATTACACTTACGCTTCATGGTAATTTCTTTGAAAATTATCTCTTACACAATGGCTGATCATCCCCAATCCAAAATTACAAAATCCAAAATGTTCCAAAGTCTGAAACTTTTTGAATGCTGACATGCATGACAGCAGAAGTCTGGAAGTTTGGTGTACACAAACTTTGTTTCATGTACAAAATTATTAAAAATACTATATTAAGCCGGGCATGGTGGTAGATGCTTGTAATCCCAGTAGTTGGAAGTATTAGAAAGGAGGATTGCAGGCTCGAGGACAGCCTTCGCAAATAGTGAGACTCCCATTAACCTAGCAAGAGCCTGTTTCAAAATAGAAATTTTTTAAAAAGTAGGGCTGGGGGTATAGCTTAGAGGTAGAATGCCCCTGGGTTCAAACCCCAGCACCATACACACACACACACACACACACACACACACACATACTGTATTACATTAACTTTAGACTGTGTTATAAGGTATATAGAGATCATAAATAGATTTTGACTTGGGTGCCATCCTGGCAATACTTCATTATGTATATACAAATATTCCCATATCTGAAAAAAGTAAAATCAGAAATCCCAAACATTTCTATTCCCAAGCGTTTCACATAAAGGGGGTTAAATGTACTCTTTTATATCCTTTTCCATCAATCTGTAGCTTTCTCCTACTAACTGTTTCCATATTTCTGAATATGTATTTGTAGAATTGAAAGGAGACAGATAAAGCTTTTTTTTCTTTTCCTGCTTGGGCAACGATACATTTCTCTCTTTCCTCCCATCCCACCTTTTCACCCTCAAACATGTCCAAACCCTGACTTTTAGTATCAGCCTTGTCACTCAGCCATTTCTTTTAGAGACTCAACCCCACTCCAGCCAGGACTGATTATTATATGATACTGGCCATCTCAATCTTAGACAACACCATTAGATCACAAAAGCAGTGTGGCATCCAAGTTTGGGTAATCTGCTTGTTCCTGGGCCTTGGACGCTTCCTTGTCCTTTTTAGTAGAGTTCTGTCCTGATAACACCCCAGATATGCCACTCCCTGTCACACCTGAGTTTTCCCACTGAAGGATCCTCTTGCGACCAGCAGCCATAGCACCTGGAAGTCAGTGGCCTGAAGACCTCGACTGATAACAAAATCTGGTGCAGATGTTAATTTGTCCCTGGAGAATGAAGGTTAGCGTTGCCTGTCAGTTACATGGGTTACAGGCAAGCCCCTTAACTTCTCTTTCAATCTCTTTGTAAAAATGTGACAAAAACCAGTGAGAATATCAGAGTAGTTGTGAGGATTAAAGACCATATGCAAAGCACAGTGCTTGGGCTCACCAAGCTCTGCCCAATTCACAGCCAAGCCAGTGGCATGGGTGGCTCTCTGCTTTACTTTCCAGATAAGTCTCCTCTGCTAGGGCAGAAACATGCTCCTTTTATCCCCAGAATGACTTTCACGAAGACTGTGTGCGGTGCCAAGCATTAACAGCACTCTTACTGAAACAAGTACCAGGAAGATGTTGGGAAATCATTTTAAAGAGCTTTGTTATGAGCATATTAATCATGCAGTATGAGTTAACTCAACTAAGTTCAAGGGAAGCTAAAGTGGGACACGTCTGACGGAGCCCAACTGATCCAAACTTCAAGGCAAGAGGATTCTTATCTAGAAAGACAAAACGATCTGACTCTTGAAAGAACGGATAAGATGAAAAAGCAATGATTTCCCTGAATGCTAGTGATTAGATGATGTACGTTCCATTTTGTAACGGAGTAATTATACAGATGTTTCTACTTTGTTCAGACAAGTCAAGAAGGAATGTTCCAACTTGCTTAGAACTAGAAGGATCTCAGGGAAAAAAAAATAACCTTATACAGAGGGGGGAACTCTCTGAGTCTTCTTTGAGTATCTCTAAAGCAGGGTTTCTTGGGTTTCACATGCATATACATCACCTGGGATCATATTAAAATGCAAATTCTCTTTCTGAACCAAGAGACTTGATGTGTGGTCCAAGAATGCACATTTCTAACAAGAAGGTGAGGGCCAGACTCAGAGTGGGAAAGCCCCAGGTGTCCAGCCAGGCCATGCAAAGTCAAGTGCAGGTCAGAAGGTCACGTTCGGATGGCCAGGGGCTACCCTCTACCAGGGATACTTGTGCTGTATCTACATGCAACACACACACACACACACACACACACACACACACACACACACACACACATGCCCTATGACATGTCACATATTTCATAGACAGTGGGGGCCTGATCACCTAGAGACACTGTCGGGGCAGAGCCAGATACCAGGTACGCAGACATTGAAAGCTGAGGCTTGATGCAAAGGTTGGCCTGAGGCAGACCTGGGGAGAGAATGGCCAGCAGCCTCCTGTGGAGAGGCTCCGTCTCAGCCCCATGGCCCTCATCTGTCTCCATCATGGCTGATTTCCTCGGGCCTGGCAGAGCACTGGCATGCAGCCAACACTCAGTGTACTGTGTTCAGAGGGTAGAACACATCTGCTCTGTCACCTCCGATGCCACTGACCACAGCCTCCTGTCCTTCGGTGGCCTCCCCAAATACCACCAATTCCATTGTCCCTCGAGGTCATGCAGTCTGATAGTCTTTGACCCACTTCTCCTAATCGATCCTCTCCTCTTTCCAACCACTCCCTGGCCAGCTTTCTCCCCTTGCTGTCTTCCAAATACCTGTATCTCCTGCTCTTCTGTCCCTCATTCAGCACCTCTGACAAAACTCCAAGGGAGTGTGAATTTCATTATCAACCTTTTACTACTAGCATCTGTTCACCTGGGGCATGGCCCCTGCTCCCCCTCTGCCATTTGCCGCCTATATTCTGGCCACGCAGACTCCTTTTCCTTTGTCACTCTGCCAAGTATGTTACCACTGACAGGAATACCCCAACCAGATATACCTGCATCTGCCACCCTCACTGCCTTCAGCTCCCTGTTCAAATGAAAGAAAAGGAAGCCATCCCTAACTGCTCTGCACAAAACAGAACCCTCTGCCAAGCTTGTTCCCTCTGCTTCGCTTTTATTTTATAGCAGACATCAACTGAAATATCGTGTATTTGTTAGATTTTTTAAAATATTTTCTATATTTCTTCTCTGCAATGTAAGTTGTTGAATCTTTGGTCCCAATAAAAGTATCTCATATGTAAAAAGAGCTGACTGGAGCTGATAAATGTCTAAATGAATGCATCTGAGAATCTGAATACTACAGAGAAAAGCAACTGATTCAGGTGGATTAGTAATACAGCAAAATCAAGGGCATCAAGCTCCACTGGCCCTCTACCCTTATTCTTGCCAAATTTCTCTTAGCCAGCTTATTCTTCCATTTTCTCAAGTGACTATTTCAACCATTGTTTCTTCAAACCTGTAGTCCTCCTCTCAAGACACACCACATACTCAAGCAGAGTTTGCCTCCAAATTCAAAGGCAGAACAGAAGTTACCAGGTGTCAAGCAGGCCTGAGTCTCCCAAGTCTTTTCCTCCTTCCTTCACCCAAGAAAGACCATTCTTCCACCTAATTTCTGGATGCCATGTCTCTCTGCTCTTTGAAACCTTACAGGTGGACTCAAATCCATACTCCAGTATCTTTCCTTCCTTCCTTCCTTCCTTCCTTCCTTCCTTCCTT
>PVLC010023557.1:0-11869 GCA_004027655.1 Graphiurus murinus
AAAAAAAAAAAAAAAAAAAATGCTTGTAATCCCAGTATTTGGGAGGCTGAGACAGAAGGCTCCGGGTTCCCAGCCAGCCTCAGCAACTTAGTGAGGCCTTCTGCAACTTAGTAGACCCTGTTTCAAAATAAAGAATAAAAAATAGGGCTGGGGCTGTAGCTCGGAGGTAGAATGCCCCTGGGTTCCATCCCCAGTACCACAAAAAAAAAGAACTGCTGTTAAGCAAAAACATCTGAACACCATTAATAAGAGGAACCCAGAAATATCCTTGTTGCTGCATGACTGGGGTATTTGCTAATTTGATTGATCCTTTTAGAAATCTCATTCTGTTCTCAAAGAATAGCTTCAATTAGCCTTCCCTTTCCAGCAGTGATGACTCCTTAAACCCTCTCCAGAGGAGAAAAGGAAACATAGGAAGTGGTGCCTGGTGCAGAATTCCAATTCCTATTTCATGAATGTGAAATGCACAGGATTGTACATCACCACAGTCTTTAGCCATGTATAAATGGTAGCTTTGTGTGTTGGCTCTTCCACTGTCCTCTGTCAGCCTACAGGAGGAAAAGCAAGGCTTATGGAAGGATGTTCCTTCAGGAGGAAGCAGCACTAAAAGCAACCTAAATCAAGAGGAGTGGGAAACCATCCCAATAAACACATTTTGGATTAAAAAAAAAAAAAAAAAAAAAGATGTCACACTGTACAAGCCAAGAGGTGAAACCCAACTCTATTTTAAGAGACAAAATAACATTAGTTAATCATGCAACAAATAGGTATCAAGTCTGTAATATGCCAAGGAAAAAAAATAGGATAGCAGTAAATATCATGAGCTCTCAGGCCAGGAAGCCCTAAAGCTCATATTCTCATTCTTATGTGACTCTGAACACATTTCATTTCTCAATTTGCAAAATAGAGTCATATAAACATCATAAGTTCTTTCTGAGAATTAACTGGGTTACTCCAAATACACCATTTAGCACTCAAACATGAGATTCTATTACCCTTGTGCAATAACTGATAAGCATCCAATTTAGGATCTTATACAGGCAATCTTCTACAACAGGATGTATTCCATACTCCATCAAAATAAAAGCCAGTTGAAGCCGGGCGTGGTGGCGCACGCTTGTAATCCCAGTATTTGGGAGGCTGAGACCGGAGGATCCGGGTTCCCGGCCAGCCTCAGCTACCTAGTGAGGCACTCCGCAACTTAGTGAGACTCGGTTTCAAAATAAAGAATAAAAAATAGGGCTGGGGGTGTAGCTCGGAGGTAGAATGCCCCTGAGTTCAATCCCCAGTACCGAAAAAACAAACAAACAAACAAACAAAAAAAACAATTGTGAAAATCACCATTGTAGCATAACATTATTAAAAATACCTACAGGGTGCAGTGGTACATGCCTATAATACCAATGACTCTGGAGGCTGATGCAGGAAGATCACAAGTTCGAGGCCAGCCTGAGCAACTGAGAAGGACCCTGTCTCAAATTTAAAAATAAAAAGGGTTAAAGATGTAGCTCAGTGGTAAAGTAATCTAGATTTATGCCCAGTCCTACAAATTCAAAAAATAAAAATAAAAAGATTTAACAGTAAGTGTATGTCTATAAGTAACAAGTATGTCTGTGACAATAACTGGTACATCTATAAGCTGAAGACAAGATCACGAGACCCTGACAGATTGTTATCCAATCAGGACACAGGAACAAAATTAACTGTTATAGCAGCCATCTGTTAGTCTATTAACTACAAAAGTCAGCAAAATATTTAAGTTCCTACTATAGCAGTACACTATGTAAGAGAGAAACGCTGGCTTCAAAGGACTTCAAAACATTTAAATAATTTACTGAAGGATTATATTGTGCCAAACACTGTGCTAGAATACTTAACATGCATCACCTTGTACACTTTCCTAGTTATCAGCAGAAGAGGCTAATACCTGTTGAGTCTAAGATCACATAAATTTACAGTATAAGCCGGGCATGGTGGCGCACGCTTGTAATCCCCAGCATTTGGGAGGCTGAGACCGGAGGATCCGGGTTCGCGGCCAGCCTCAGCTACCTAGTGAGGCACTCCACAATTTAGTGAGACCCGGTTTCAAAATAAAGAATAAAAAATAGGGCTGGGGGTATAGCTCAACAGTAGAACGCCCCTGAGTTCAATCCCCAGTACCACAAAAAAAAAAAAAAAAAAAAAATTTACAGTATAAAGTATCATATGAGCCGGGCGTGGTGGCGCACGCTTGTAATCCCAGCATTCGGGAGGCTGAGACCGGAGGATCCGGGTTCGCGGCCAGCCTCAGCTACCTAGTGAGGCACTCCGCAACTTAGTGAGACCCAGTTTCAAAATAAAGAATAAAAAATGGGGCTGGGGGTGTAGCCCGGAGGTAGAATGCCCCTGAGTTCAATCCCCAGTACCGCAAAAAAAAATAAAATAAAATAAAGTATCATATGAGTTCAGAAGAATAGCAAATATGGAACTGTGGTCTAGAAAAATTAGAAATTCTAGTTAGGATAAATTTGCTTTTGTTTTTATTTTTTGTGTTTTTTTAGGTACTAGAGATTGAACCCAAGGGCATTCTACCTCCAAGCTATACTCCCAGCCCGTTTTTTTTTTTTTTGGTACTGGGGATTGAACCCAGGAGTATTCTACCTCTGAGCTACATCCCCAGCCCTATTTCTTATTCTTTATTTGGAAACAGGGTCTCACACTAAGTCGCAGAGGGCCTAAGTAGCTGAGGCTGGCCATGAATCTGGATCCTTGGGTCTCAGCCTCCCAAGTACTAGGATTATAAGCGTGCACCACCATGCCCGGCTCTAGTTAGGATAAATTAAAGGGGGGAGGGATGGAGGGAATGAATCCAAGTCATACAGATGCTGAAAGCCACGCAGAGGAGCTTTAAACTACATGAAAAAAAGAAAACTACCATTTCTTTCATATCCATGAATAACAGTTTTTTAAGAATACCAATACCGGCCGGGCGTGGTGGTGCACACTTGTAATGCCAGCATTCAGGAGGCTGAGACCGGAGGATCCAGGTTCGCGGCCAGCCTCAGCTACCTAGTGAGGCACTCCACAACTTAGTGAGACCCAGTTTCAAAATAAAGAATAAAAAATAAGCCGGGCGTGGTGGCGCACACTTGTAATCCCAGCATTTGGGAGGCTGAGACCGGAGGATCCGGGTTCGCGGCCAGCCTCAGCTACTTAGTGAGGCACTCCGAAACTTAATGAGACTCGGTTTCAAAATAAAGAATAAAAAAATAGGGCTGAGGGTGTAGGTCGGAGGTAGAATGCCCCTGAGTTCAATCCCCAGTACCGCAAAAAAAAAAAAAAGAATAAAAAATAGGGCTGGGGGTATAGCTCGGAGGTAGAACGCCCCCGAGTTCAATCCCCAGTACCGCAAAAAAAAAAAAAAAGAATACTAATACTGTACTTGTATTTCAAGGCAGGCTGTCAAAGGCAACAAGATAAAATCTTAGTACTAAGTTTAAAATGAACAGTAATACTAGCTGAGCGTGGTGGCACACACCTGTAATCCCAGTACTTGGGAGGCTGAGACAGGAGAATCACAAGTTCAAAACCAGCCTCAGCAACTTGGTGAGGCATACTGCAACCTAGTAAGACCCTGTTTCAAAATAAAAAATGAAATAAGAAGCCGGGCATGGTGGTGAATGTTTGTAATCCCAATACTTAGGAGGCTGAGACAGGAGGATCACAAGTTCGCAACCAGCCTCAGCTACTTAGGTCATCCACAACCTAGTGAGACCTTGTTTCAAAATAAAGAATAAAACCCGGGCAGCCGCCAGGCATAGTGGCACACGCTTGTAATCCCAGCATTTGGGAGGCTGAGACCAGAGGATCCGGGTTCGTGGCCAGCCTCAGCTACCTAGTGAGGCACTCCACAACTTAGTGAGACCCGGTTTCAAAATAAAGAATAAAAAATAGGGCTGGGGGTATAGCTCGGAGGTAGAACGCCCCTGAGTTCAATCCCTAGTGCCGCGCAAAAAAAAAAAAAAAGCCAAGCAGCCGGGCGTGGTGGCACACATTTGTAATCCCAGTACTGGGAGGCTGAGACCAGGAGGATCTGGGTTCGCTGCCAGCCTCAGCTACCTAGTAAGGCCCTCTGTAACTTAGACCCTGTTTCAAAATAAAGAATAAAAAATAGGACTGAGGCCAGGCGTGATTGCGCACGCTTGTAATCCCAGCATACGGGAGGCTGAGACCGGAGGATCCAGGTTCGCGGCCAGCCTCAGCTACCTAGTGAGGCTCTCCACAACTTAGCGAGACCCGGTTTCAAGATAAAGAATAAAAAATAGGGCTGGAGGTATAGCTCGGAGGTAGAATGCCCCTGAATTCAATCCCTAGTACCGCAAAAAAAAATAGGACTGGGGGTGTAGCTCAAAAGTAGAATGCCCCTGAGTTCAACCCCTAGTACAGCAAAAAAAAAAAAAAAGCTGGGCGTGGTGACACACGCTTGTAATTCCAGTACTTGGGAAGCTAAAACAGGAAGATAGCAGGTTCGAAGAGCCTCAGCGAGTAGTGAGACTCTCATCAAACTAGCAAGACCCTGTTTCCAAACAAGAAATAAAATCAGACAGGGGTGTAGCTCAAAGATAGAATGTCTCTTAGTTCAATCCCTAGTACCACCTCCAAGCTACATCCCCAGCCCTTTTCTTTTTTTTTTTTTTTTTTTTTTTTTGTGGGACTGGGGATTGAACTCAGAGGCATTCTACCTCTGAGCTATACCTCCAGCCCTATTTTTTTTTCTTTATTTTGAAACAGGGTCTCACTAAGTTGCAGAGGGCCTCGCTAAGTAGCTGAGGCTGGCCGAGAACCCGGATCCTCCGGTCTCAGCCTCCCAAGTACTGGGATTACAAACATGGGCCACCATACCCGGCTCAGGAGGGTTAAATTTGAGGAAACTTTTTGTTTTTGCAGCCCTAGAAAATCAAGCCATAGTCCCTTCTGCGTTAGGCAATCACTCTACTACTGAGCTACACCCCCAAGCCTCTTCTAATTTTGAGACAGGGTCTTGATAAGTTATCCAGGCTGACCTCAAACTTTTGATCCTCCTGCCTCAGCCTCCCAAGTAGCTGGGATTATAGGGGTGCACCATCACACTTGGCCTGAGGAAGTTTTTTAGTCTGGGAAATTAGATGAGTTGTACCACAAACAAATGGAGAAGACAGAGGAATAAATTTTAAGAGCAGACTACTTATGTTCTTATCCACCCAAAAGAATACAAAAGAATAAACTTCAGAATCAGCACATAGTAAATCAGTCTATCAAGGATGAAATCACATGTTAGTCTACATCAGAAATGCTACATACAAAACATACATTTATGGCATAAAATAAATCACATTACCTAGGGAAAATATATTGTAAAATGAGTGACTGAGAACCTTTCTTTGAAAATTATCAGGTAAGATGCCAACTACAAAACAGACCATGATCATTTTAGACTTTGTTATATCTGAGTAGGTAAAGGTACCCAATTTCAGAGTCATACAATCTGTTGGGGGGCGGAGGGGTTTGGGGATTGAACCCAGAGACATTTGTTCTACATCCAAGCTAAACTCCCAGCCCTGTTTCATTTTTTATTTTGAGACAGGGTCTCATTAAGTTGCTGAGGGCCTTGCTAAACTGCTAAGGCTAGCCTCAAACCTGTGATCCTCCTGTCTCCTAAGTATGGGATCATAGGCCTGTGCCACCACACCCAGCTCACAAGCTGTTTAGTAAAAGGGCAAAATAAAATAACCAAATTCTGAAAGCAACTACCATTTTTATAAGCTTTTCTTAATTGAACACAGGGGCATTCTACCCCCAAGCTCCATCTCCAGCTCTATTTTATTTTTTATTTGGAAACAGGGTCTAAATTGTTGACAGCCTCACTAAATTACTAAGGCTAGCTTTGTTTTTTGTTGTTTGGTACTGGGGATTGAACCCAGAGGCATCCTACCTCCAAGTTATACCCCCAACCAGATTTTTTTCTTATTTGGAAACAGGATCTCACTAAGTTGCAAAGGGCCTCGCTAAGTTACTAAGGCTGGTTTCAAATCTACAATCCTCCTGTCTCAACCTCCCAAGTACTGAGATTACAAGCATGCATCACCACGCCCAGCTCTAAGGCTGGATTTGAACCTGCAAATTTCCTGTTTCAGCCTCTTAAATACTGAGAACCCAGGCATGAGCCACCATGCCCAGCTTTTTTTTTTTTTTTTTTTTTTTTTTTTTTTTTTTTTTTTTTTTTTTTTTTTTTTTTTTTTTTGCAGTACAGGGGATTGAACTCAGGGACATTCTACCTTCGAGCCATACACCCAGCCCTATTTTTTATTCTTTATTTTGAGACCGGGTCTCACTAAATTGAGGAGTGCCTCACTAGGTAGCTGAGGCTGGCTGAGAACCCAGATCCTCCCATAATGCTGGGATTACAAGCGTGTGCCACCACGCCTGGCTTTTTTTTTTTTTTTTTTTTTTGGCACTGGGGATTGAACACAGGAACATTCTACCTCTGACCTACACCCCCTAGCCCTATTTTTTTTTTTTCTTTTGCAGTACTGGGGATTGAACCCAGGGGCATTCTATCTCCAAGCTACACCCCCAGTCCTATTTTTTATTCTTTATTTTTGAATCAGGGTCTCACTAAGTTGCGGAGGGCCTAAATTGCTAAGGCTGGCTATGAATCTGTGATCCTCCTGTCTCAGCCTCCCAGGTACTGGGATTACAATCGTGCATCACCATGCCCAGCTTCCTATTTTATTTTGAAATGGTCTCACTAAATTGTAGTGGGCCCCACTAGACTCCTGAGGCTGGCTACAAACCTTCAATTCTCCAGTCTCAGCCTCCTAACTACTGGGATTACAGAGGAGCACCACCACGCTCAGCTCAGTCTACTGTAGGGTTATTGTTAACAGATTGAACTACAAAAGCATTCAAACTCGTAGCCGGGCGTGGTGGCAAATGCTTGTAATCCCAGTATTTGGGAGGCTGAGACAGGATCTGGGTTCGAAGCCAGCCTTAGCTACTTAGTGAGGCCCTCCACAACTTAGTGAGACCCTGTTTCAAAATAAAGAATAAAAAATAGGACTGGGGGTATAGCCCGGAGGTAGAATGCCCTGGGTTCAATCCCTAGTACTGCAAAAAAAAAAAAAAAAAAGCATTCAAACTCATACTTCAAGAAATCATTCAAAAACAACAAAGAAGTCATTCAGCAGAAGAGGGTATATAGCTCAGTGGTAGAGTGCATGCCTAGCATGCATGAGGCCCTGGGTACCATCCCTAGCACCACAAATAATAAAAATAAATAATCCAGCAAAGAATAACAAGAGATACTCTAACATTTCCTCCAAGTCTGTATCAAGGTAGTACAGCTGGCATGACTGCAGGTGTTTTCAATTTGTTTGCAAGAGATTAACTATAATTTTATCTAATTTTTTTAATCCATAGAAACAAATCAACAGAGTTGCAAATATTGAAAAACAGAAACTGGTGTGGGGCCCATGCCAGTAATCCCAGGACTTGGAAGGCTGAGACAGGAGGATGACAGGTTCAAGGCCAACCTCAGCAATTTTGCCAGACCCTAGCTAGAGCTTCGGGTGTAGCCTAGAGGTAAAATGCCTCTGGGTTCAATCCTCAGTACAAAAGAAAAATATAGCTGGTATGGTGGCACATGCTTGTAATCCCAGTACTTGAGAGACTGAGACAGGAGGTTCGGGGCCAACCTCAGCAATTTAGTGAGGCCCCCTGCAACTTAGTGAGACTGGTTCAAAATAAATAGTAAAATAGGAGGTGCACGTTTGTAATTCCAGTACTTGGGAGGCTGAGACAGAAGGATCATAGATTCGCAACCAGCCTCAACTACTTAGGCCCTCCACAACCTACTGAGACTCGATTTCAAAATAAAAAATAAAAGCCGGGTGTGGTGGGACACACTTGTAATCCCAGTACTTGGGAGGCTAAGACTGGAGGATACCAGGTTCAAGGCTAGCCTCAACTACTTAGTGAGGCCCTCCGCAACTTAGACTCTGTTTCAAAATAAAGAAGAAAACATAGGGCTGGGGGTGTAGCTCAGAAGTAGAATGCCCTGTGGTTCAATCCCCAGTACCACAAAAAAATAAAATAAAATAGGACTGGGAGTATAGCTTGGAGATAGAATGCCCTTGGGCTTAATCCCCAGTGCCACAAAAAAAAAAAAAAAAAAGTACATTTGGGGTAGTCCCTCAACATCATGGACTTGCTCATGGGTATGGTAGAACTGGGCTACAGTTTCAAATAGTGTAATCAGAGTTCTTACTCCAAAAATGGTATTTGAGCAATGAGTTGTGGGGGATACGACACCTCTCAAGGAAAGCATGTCAGGAAGTGGGAATGACTGTAATCACTTCCAATCAGTGACAGAGTCACTATGCTTAATTTTGCATGAACTCCTTAAAAACAGACATTAAGCAATGGTATTCCATAATGCATTTAGAATACCCTTATAGAAACTTAGTTTCCAAAATATGTTGTATAATATCCAAAGAAACAACTGACAGTTAAGGTAGAAGTTTATGCCTACAAGGTGTTGCTCTTAGTTTCAAAGTATGTTTGAAAAGGTAGATTTGTTACCAACACATTTTGGTTACTTTTTCCCCTTTTTTTTTTGATACTGAAGGTTGAACCCAGAGGCATTCTACCTCCAGGCTACACACAGGGAGTGATGTCAAAGAGAAAAAAAGAGGGCCTTGTCCATGCCTTGGGTGGCAGGCATGCAGCTATGAGGACCTTAGGTACTCGGACTCAAGCCATTCTGGAATTCCTGAGTCTTCCTCTCTATGCTGGGTGCCCCACTTGCCTACATGGATGAATTCCCAGGATAACACAGGTACTTCTGGGGAGCTGGAGGTGGGCTGGAAGCTGGGGAAGTGTCTCACAAAGGCAGTGGCCATGGAAGGGTGATTAAAATTTGAGTAGAAGCTGGGCGTGGTGGCGTATGCTTGTAATCCCAGTACTAGGGCGGCTGAGACAAGAGGATCTAGGTTCACAGTCAGCCTCAGCTACTTAGTGAGGCCCTTCGCAACTTAGTGAGACCCTGTTTCAAAATAAAGAACAAAAAATAGGGCTGAGGTGTAGCCTGGAGGTAGAATGCCCCTGGGTTCAATCCTCAGTTCCGCAAAAAAAAAAAAAAAAAATTGAGTAGACAGAACTGTGAATGGTGGTAGATGCCTGTAATCCCAGTACTTGGGAGGCTGAGACAGGAAGATCACAGGTTCAAGGCCAGCACATGGTAACTCAGTGAGAATCTGTTTGAAAGTAAAAAATAAAAAGGGCCGGGGTGTAAGTGGTAGAACGCCTGTGGGTTCAATCACCAGCACACAAGTAAATCGATTTTTAAAAATCAAATAAAATGTTTGTGTGTGTGTGTGTGTGTGTGTGTGTGTGTGTATACATATATAAAATTTTAATGGCACTAGGAATTGAAACCAGAGGCATTATACCTTCAAGCTACACTCCCAGACCAATTTTTTATTTCTTATTTGGAAACAGGAACTCCCTAGGTTGCTGAGGCTGGCTTTGAACCTGCAATCCTCCTGTCTCAGCCTCCCAATTACAGGGATTACAGGTGTGTGCCAACACACCCAGCTAAAATATTTTAAAATCTTACTACTGGGCTGGGGTGTATATGTTTGCTTAGCATGCACCTGGCCCTGGGTTGAATCCCTACCACCATAAAAAAGTAAAAATCTGTTAATCTTAAACCCTACAATAAAAATAAAGTTTTCTGGATGTAGATCCAGAAATCCAGTGATATAGATGGTTTAATTTCATTTCAGAAGGAATCTAAATTTGAACTCCTCTCAAACAGCATTCAGGTAGTGAAACAAATATCAGCAGCTATAGAGAAGTTGTATTATAATGAAAATCCATGAAACCAGAGATATCATTTGAAAACTTTATTCTTTTAATATTGCCACTCTTCATCTGCTTTTAAACAGATTGAAAAATAAAAAATACTACAAATATTCTTTTTTTTTTTTTTTTGCGGTACTAGGGATTGAACTCAGGGGCGTTCTACCTCCGAGTTACACCCCCAGCCCTATTTTTTATTCTTTATTTTGAAACCGGGTCTCACTAAGTTGCGGAGGGCCTCACTAGGTAGCTGAGGCTGGCCGCGAACCCGATCCTCCGGTCTCAGCCTCCCGAATGCTGGGATTACAAGCGTGAGCCACCACGCCCGGCTTTACAAATATTCTTAAACCACCTACCATCAGCACAAATGGACTGCAGCTGAGATCTTATGCTTTCTTCTAAATTTATCCTTTTTTCATATTCCATAACACTTATTAATATTGTATTCTTTTATTTCACCTCCCCTTCTTCCTCTGGCTTCATCTGTTCTTCATTTGAACTGTTCTGAGAAAGCTCTTCGTGTGTGTGTGTGTGTGGTTATTTTTTTTACTGGGGATTGAACCCAGAGGCATTCTACCTTCGAGTTGTATCCCCAGTCCAAATTTTTATTTCTGAGTTCAATCCCCAGTACCGCAAAAAAAAAAAAAAAACTTTGGAGCCGGGAATGGTGGCACATGCTTATAATCCTAAGTACTTGGGAGGCTAAAACTGGAGGATCACAGGTTCATGGCCAGCCTCAGCTACTTAGTGAGGCCCTCTGCAACTTAGTGAGACCCTGTTTCCAAATAAAGAAATAAAAATAGGGTAAGGGTGTAGCTCAGAGGTAGAATGCCTCTGGGTCCCATCCCTAGTACTGAAAAAAAAAAAAAAAAAAAAAAAACCTTGGACTAGACAGACATGGTGGCACACACTTGTAATCCCAGTACTTGGGAGGCAGACAGGAGGATTACAGGTTCGCAGCCAGCCTCAGCTAGTTAGTGAGACTCTATTTCAAAATAAAGAATAAAAATAGGGTTGGGGAGCCGGGCGTGGTGGCGCACACTTGTAATCCCAGCATTCAGGAGGCTGAGACCAGAGGATCCGGGTTCGCGGCCAGCCTCAGCTACCTAGTGAGGCACTCCGCAACTTAGTGAGACCCTGTTTCAAAATAAAGAATAAAAAATAGGGCTGGGGGTATAGCTTGGAGGTAGAATGCCCCTGAGTTCAATCCCCAGTACCGCAAAAAAAAAAAAAAAAAAAAAAAATAGGGTTGGGGGTATAGCTCGGAGGTAAAACGCCCCTGGGTTCAATCCCCAATACCACAAAAAAAAAAAAACACACTTTGGACTGAAGACATGAGTAACTAAACGTAGAAACTCCTAAGGGACAAAGCATAACTCAACCAGGAATTTGATTCTGTACAGAAGCAACAATAAGCTGCTATTTGCAAACAAAGAAATAGAAGAAAATAAGGAAACTAACATTAAATTTGAATAATCTTTAGGAGAATAAGAGAACTAGTCATCAGAAGACTTTCTAAATGATGGCAAATTGTCCAGACAGTGCAGCTGCAAAAGATATTGGACCAAGCAGATGGATAAGGTCAAGCAGAGGAGATTGGTAATCAACACTTCAATGAGCCTAAATATGGATATGGCTGACAGAGCAC
Source organism: Graphiurus murinus (assembly GCA_004027655.1). Taxonomy (NCBI): domain Eukaryota; kingdom Metazoa; phylum Chordata; class Mammalia; order Rodentia; family Gliridae; genus Graphiurus; species Graphiurus murinus. The sequence goes on from PVLC010023557.1 coordinate 11,528, forward strand.
AAAAGTTGACTCAGAAAACAGCACAAAAGCCTATGGAATATGCAAAAAGGGAAAATGTTAACCATCCATACAGCATCAAATTCATTTATTTCACAAGTATTTTTTGAAACCTACTATGTGTTTGGCTGTATTCCAGGTGCTAGGCATACAGGGGTAACTATGTCAGGCCAAAGCCCACGCCTCATTTTTTTTTTGTTTTTTTGTTTTTTTTGTGGTACTGGGAATTGAACTCAGGGGCATTCTACCTCCGAGCTACATCCCCAGCCCTATTTTTTTATTCTTTATTTTGAAACAGGGTCTCAATAAGTTGCGGAGTGCCTCACTAGGTAGCTGAGGCTGGCC
>PVLC010023557.1:11969-25638 GCA_004027655.1 Graphiurus murinus
TTTTTTTTTTTTTTTTTTTTTTTTGTTCTGTTTTGAAACAGGGTCTCAATAAATTGCTGAGGCTGGCCTTGAACCTATATAATCCTCCAGTCTCAGCCTCCCAAGTACTGGGATTGCTATCACACCAGGCTGAACTTACTTAAAAAAAATACATACACACACACACACACACACACACTTTTAGGCAAGCATGGTGGCATACACTTGGAGGCTGAAACATGAGAATCGCAGGTTCGAGGACAGCCTCAGCAATCTCACAAGGCTCTCCACAATCTAGTGAGACCCTGTTTCCAAAATAAGAAATCAGTCTGGAGGTGGGGGTGCAGCTCAGAGGTAAAATGCCTCTGGGTTCAATTCCCAGTACCACCAAAAAAAAAAAAAAAAAAAAAAAAATTACATATACACACACACTCACTTTTATTAGTACATTGTAGTATCACACAAGGTAGTTCAGCCAGGCGTAGTGGTGCACACTTGTAATCTCAGTACTTAGGAGACTGAGATAGGAGGATCACAGGTTCAAGGCCAGCCTCAGTCACTTAGTGAGGCCCTCCACAACTTAGTGAGACTATCTCAGAATAAAGAATAAAAATAATGCTGGGGGGTGTAGCTCAGAGGGAGAATGCCCCAGGATTCAATCCCCAGTACCAGGAAACTTAAAGAGTTGGGGTGTTAGGGTGTAGTTCAGAGGTTAGAATGCCCCTGGGTTCAATACCTAATACCAAAAAAAAAAAAAAAAAAATCTCACTGATAATTGGTCTAAGTCCACATACTGCTCTAGGCTGTAACATCTGGCTTATATTCCTAAAAAAACAAGTTTACCGAGCACAAGTATTGGTCATAGTATGAAGATATTTTAAGGCAAAACAGAGGATATGTTCTTTCAAGTCTTGAAGAAATCACTGGAAAGGGGCTCATTTTTAATATTTAGTTAATTACCTCTTATCTCTGTCTCAGTCTAAAAACTAAATTCAGCCAGGCATGGTGGCACACTCCTGTAATCCCAGTACTTGGGAGGCTGAGACAGAAGTTATCACAGACAGCCTCAGCAAGTAGTAAGACTTTCATCGACCTAGTGAGAACCTGTTTCAAAATAAAAATAAAATGGGAGGGGGGGATGTAGATCGCAGGTGGAGGTAGAATGCCCCTGGATTCAATCTCCAGAATCACAAAAATAAATAAATACTGTAAATTTAAACTGTTATGTTTTTAAAAGATACAAATTAGCCGGGCGTGGTGGCGCACACTTGTAATCCCAGCATTCGGGAGGCTGAGACCGGAGGATCCCGGTTCGCGGCCAGCCTCAGCTACCTACTGAGGCACTTGGCAACTCAGTGAGACTCGGTTTCAAAATAAAGAATAAAAAAAAAATAGGGCTGGGGGTATAGCTCAGAGGTAGAACACCCCTGAGTTCAATCCCCAGTACCACAAAAAATAAATAAATAAATAAAAGATACAAATTGGTCGGGCATAGTGGCACATACTTGTAATCCCAGTATTTGGGAGGCTGAGACAGGAGGACCACAGGTTCACTGTCAGCCTCAGCTACTTAGTGAGGCCCTCCACAAGGTAATGAGACCCTGTTTCAAGGTAAATAATAAAAAACAGGGCTGGGTAGCTCAGAGGAAGAATGCCCCTGGGTTCAATCCCCAGTACAGCAAAATATATATATACAAATTCATATAACATATATATATATATATATATACACACAAATACATACATACACACACTGTATATATAAACTTCTTAAATATAGAAGACTAAAGAAATACTGCAGTAGGTAAGTGTCCAATTTTGTATTCCTAAAATAAGATACTACATTAAGGATAACAAATGTATTGCTGAAGATCCAAGCTGCACACCAATCCAATCACCTAACACCTACATACCACAGAAAACTGATTTGAACCTGCCACTCCCTTTAAGTGTTTCTTAATGAGCAATCTGTTCTTATACAAATGAGCAACTATGGGAACACACTTGTTCCAACACGAGCCACTTTTATAAGGACGCTTTACACAACTGGATCTCCTTTGCTTTACAATGTTATCATCACTCAAGTTTTTTTAGTTCAAAATGCCGAAGGGCGCGGTGGCCCACACTAGTACTTGGAAGGCTGAGACAGGAGGATCATAAGTTCAAGGACAGCCTCAACAAGTAGTGAGACTCTCACCAACCTAGTGAAACCCTCTTTCAAAATAAAAAAGGGCTGGGGGTGTAGGTTGAAGATAGAATGCCCCCAGTACCAAAAAAAAAAATCTAAAACTCATCTTCAGTAACAAAACTAAAGTATCTAGCAAACGGATTAGGTGTAAAAATAAATTGATTCTCTATTCAATACAAACTTGCCACATAGCACTTCAGTCAACTTGAGCAGGTTCTCTACATCAAATAGATTACAGGGGAGAAGTCAGTCTAGGAAAGTCTTTTTGGACCAAAGAACTGCTCCCACAAATAAGTTCACTAGAGTACAGTCAAGGAGACCTTAAAGTTAACGTCTACACAAGTGGCTGTAGAAGATACTGTTTTGCGATTTATTCCCTGGCAAGAACTAATCCCGAGAATTTAAACCTTCCTGGCTTTTAGAGACGTTTAAGGCGCCGGTGCCCAAGAACCATGGTAACAGGATTTCAAAAACTCTTATCTAAATATGATGTGTTGGGATGCGGGCAGAATGTGTTCTTAATTTGGTGAGTCCCTGACTTGTAGGAGTTAAAACTCTCACCCCTTATATTGCGATGACGTAATCTTCCACACTGCATTTCTCTTTGACTTAAAGGGGAGGAAAAAAACAAACGAACAAAGAAAATTTCCTTCTAAAAGGAGGAATTAAGCAAGGGGCCAAACGAAGGTTTCGGGAGGTGGTTAGGTAACTCCCTGAAAGCGAAGCTACAGCTGAATAAGCAGGGAGAGTTGGAGAAGCAAACGGAAATATCAGGAACTCAACCTAAGGCAGGCTACGCGGAGCAGGATACCCAGGGCTCAGACCCGCCGGGCCCGGGAGGGGCGCGCAGCCAGGCGGCCCCCTCCCCGCCGCCACTTCCCCGCGGCGGTCGCAATTCCGCTCCCCTCCCCCGCCCGCCGCAAGATGTCCGCGGCGGCGCCCCGAGAAGCAGGAAGTCGAGGCCGGAGTGCGGTGGGCAGAACCGAGCCGGGGCCCGGGCCCGCGAGCACCTCCGCCGCCCGGGCCCGGTCGTCGGGACCCCGCTGTCCCGCCCGCCCCGGGAGCCGGCGGGCCGGCGGAGGGGGAGGGGAGCCGGCGGCGGGATGGGTGTGACCCCTTCCTTCCGCCGCCGCCGGTGACAGCCCGGCCCGGCCGCGCCCTCGGGCCCGCACCGCGACCCGCCGCGCACCTCCCGCGGACGAGCGGCCCGCCGCCCCGCCGCGACCCCTCCCCGCCGCTCCTCGCGGAACCCGGAACGCGCGAGCCTGCGGGCGCACGCCACCCCGGCGTTGCCCCGCGCCCCCAGCCACCCTGGGGCCCCGGAGACGGGGTGCCCTCGAGGGCGGAGGGAAGCCGGGGACAGCGTAGGGAGACCGGACAGTGGGGAAGCCGCTCCCGCGGGGAGCCTGGGGCCCCGCACTCACCTCAGCTTCTCCGCCCGGGCGTTGGCAGCACTGCGCGGGGTCTCCTCCGCTGCCGGACAGGGGCACGCACCTGACGTCAGCACGTAGGAGACGCAGGGTTGGATGCCCGCGGAAGTGGGCAGGACAAGGAAGGAGAAGCGGCTGGGAGGTCTTGGAGGGGCGAGGCCAAAGTCTCCTCGCTCTGGCTCCGCCCAACACTGCGCAGGCGCAGGCCACTGCGACTCCCACGCTCCGGGCTGTGCTCTTCGCCTCTTTTCGTGTGGTTGTGTGTATAGCGCTGCCACTAGCACTAATTATTCTATATTTTTATTCTTTTGGTACTGGTAAATGATCCCAAAAGCATTTTAGCTCCACGCTACACCCCCCAGTCCTTTTTTACTTTTTGTTTTGAAACAAGATCTCGCTAGGTTGCTAGGAATCTCGCTAAATTACTGAGGCTGGACTCGAATTTGCCATCCTCCTGTCTCAGCCTCCCAAGTACTGGGATTATAGGTATGCGCCACCATGCCCAGACTACTCACGTTTATTTTGATCCTTGCAACCTTGTGAAGCAAAGTATTACCATCTCTTTATTGCTTCTCAAAAGGAGTAAGTGAGCTGGGCTTGGTGGTGCATGCCTGGAATCCCAGTTCTTGGGAGACAGAGACAAGAGAATCACAGGTTCGAGACCAGCCTGAGTAATTTAGCAAGACTCTAAGTAACCTAACGATACCCTGTTTAAAAACAAAAGTAACATAGAGTTTGGGGGTGTAGCTTGGAGGTAGAATGCTTCTGGTTTCAATTCCCAATACCACAATAAAATAAAATAAAAAACAAGGCCGGGAGTATAGTTTAGAGGTAGAATATCCCTGGGCTCAATCCTCGGCACCACACACACACACACACACGAAGAAGAGGAGGAGGAGAAGGAGAGAATGGCTTGTTCAAGATCACACTGCAAGCCGGGCGTGGTGGCCCACGCTTGTAATCCCAGCATTCAGGAGGCTGAGACTGGAGAATCCGGGTTTGCAGCCAGCCTCAGCTGCTTAGTGAGGCCCTCTGCAACTTAGTGAGACCCTGTTTCAAAATAAAGAATAAAAAATAGGGCTGGGGTGTAGCTCGGAGGTAGAATGCCCCTGGGTTCCATTCTCAGTACTGAAAAAAAAAAAAAAAAAAAAAAAAAAAAAAAATATATATATATATATATATATATATATATATATATATATATATATATATAAAACACGACAAGCTGGACGTGACGCTTGTAATCCCAATACTTAAGAGGCTGAGACCCGAGGATCCAGGTTCAAGGCCAGCCTCAGCTACTTAGTGAGGCTCTCCACAACTTAGTGAGACCTTGTTTAAAAATAAAGAATAAAAAAAATACAGCCAGGCATGGCAGTGCACGCTTGTAATCCCAGTACTTGGGAGGCTGAGACAGGAGAATCGCAGGTTTAAGGACAGCCTCAGCAAGTAATGAGACTTGTCAACCTAGCAAGACGCTGTTTCCAAATAAAATTAGGCTGAGGGTATAGCTCTAAGGTAGAATGCCTCTGGGTCCAATTTACAGTACCACAAAAAAAAAAAAAAAAAAAAAGACTGGGGGTGTAGCTCGGAGGTAGAATGCCCCTGGGTTCAATCCCTAGTACCAGAAAAAAAAAAAAAAAAAAACCACACTGCAACTGGGTGGCTTCTAGTGGGTGTCTTCCTGACACTCCCCCACAGGCCTGTGTTCAGTCCTCTTGGTGTGAGAGATGAATCCTACTCTTCTTTTTTTGTTGTTGTGATGGTAGTGATACTAGGGATAGAACCCAGGAACATTCTACCTCTAAATTACAACCCTGGCTCTTTAACTTTTTTTTCTCACTAAGTTGCTAAGAGTCTCTCTAAATAGCTGAGGCTAGCCTGGAACCTGTGATGGACTTGTCGTGGCCTCCCAAGTACTGGGATTCCAGGTGTACACAACCACAAACCAGCTGAATCCTACTCTTATCTCTACCTACACCTCAGGGTCCCTGGCTGCAGTCCCACTGGTTTTATTTGGGGTTAGAGACTTCTTCCACACCACGAGACCTTACACTTACTGTTGTTCTACCTGCCTCCTCTTCCCTGGACCCTGGGTTGGCTCTCAGCCCTCAAATGTCACTGCCTTCCCTAGTCATCCTATATTCAAAGCCCTGCTGATTATCTTTCCTGCCAGTGTGCAAGCTGCAGGAGAATACAGTATCCCCTGTCTCACTCTCGGATGCTTCCCAATGTTGGGGGAAAACAGCTTATTTTAATAATAGTTCACTTTTTGGTTACTACCACAGTTATTTGGCCTTTGTTTGTTTGTTTGTTTGTATTGGGGATTGAACCCAGGGGTATTCTAACAAAAGCCATCTCCCCAGTCTCACTAAGTTGCTAAGGGCCTCACTAAGTTGCTGAGAATGGGTGCATACCTGTGATCTTCCTGCCTCAGCCTCCCAAGTACTAGGATTACAGGCATACACCATCATGCCCAGCTTAAATTTTTTTTTTTTTTTTTGGTACTGGGGATGGAACCCAGAGGCATTCTACCTCCAAGCTACACCCCCAGTCCTATTTTTTTTATTCTTTATTTGGAAACAAGGTCTCACTAAGTTGCGGAGGGCCTCACCAAGTTGCTGAAGCTGGCTGCGAACCGGGATCCTCCGGTCTCATCTTCCCAAGTACTGGGATTACAAGTGTGCACCACTATGCCTGGCCCCAGCTTAAATTTTTTAAGTAAACAAGAATACATACTTTTTTTAGTGTTTACTATAGGCATCGTGCTAACAGCTTTCCATGTACTTTTAGCTAATTTAATATAGCCACCCTGTGAGCTAAGAGCTATTACTCTCATTTTGTGGCTGCATGAAGTGTTGCTCAAGGTGTTAAGAGACTTGCCCAGGGTCACCAAGCCAGGCAGTGGCAAGGCGGGGACTTGCACTCAGGAGGCTGGCTCTAGTTGACCACTATAGTATTCCACTACCCAGGTTTAGTCTAGAGAAATAATAAGCCTAGCCAGTTGTGGTGGCACATGCTTGTAATCCTAGTACTTGGGAGGCTGAAACAGGAGGATCACAGGTTCAAGGACAGACTCAGCAATTTAGTGAGGCTCTCAGCAACCTAGTAAGACCCTGTTTCCAAATAAGAAATAAAATCGGTCTGGGGGTGTAGCTCGGAGGTAGAATGCCTCTGGGTCCAATTCCCAGTATGAGAGAAAGGAAGGAAGGGAGGAAGGAAGGAAGGAAGGAAGGAAGGAAGGAAGGAAGGAAGGAAGGAAGGAAGGGAGGGAGGGAGGGAGGGAGGGAGGGAGGGAGGAAGCCTTAGTCCTAGTACTGCTCCTAATGATACCAGCTTTAACATTTTGAAATACACTTTTCTAATCTTTTTTCCCCCTGTATTTTTATTGCAGAAAACTGAAAATATAGCTAAGCGTAGTGGAACATGCCTGTAATCCCAGTACTTGGGAGGCTGAGACAGGAAGATCACAGGTTCCAGGCCAGCCTCAGCAATTTAGCAAGACTCAGCAACTTAGTGAGATCCTGTTTCAAAATAAAAAATAAAAAGGGCTAGAGGTATAGCTTGGAGGTAGAATGTTCCTGAGTTCAGTCCCAATACAAAAAAAGGGAAAAAATAGCCGGGCGTGGTGGCGCACGCTTGTAATCCCAGCATTCGGGAGGCTGAGACCAGAGGATCCAGGTTCGCGGCCATCCTCAGCTACCTAGTGAGGCACTCTGCAACTTAGTGAGACCCTGTTTCAAAATAAAGAATAAAAAATAGGGCTGGGGGTGTAGCTTGGAGGTAGAATGCCCCTGAGTTCAATCACCGGTACCGCAAAAAAAAAAAAAAAAAAAAAAGGGAAAAAATGGAATCATAATTTTTTTTTTCTCTCTTGAAACTAGATGGTAGCAGATGTGGTGGTACACACTTGTAATCCCAGTATTTGAGAGGCTGAGACAGGAGGGTCGAAGGTTCTCAGCCAGTCTCAAGATATTTAGTGAGGCCCTCCACAACTTAGTGAGACCCTGTTTCAAAATAAAGAATTAAAAATAGGGCTGGGGGTATAGCTCAGAGGTAGAATGCCCCTGGGTTCAATCCCCAGTACCACACACACACATACACATACACAAAGAAACTATGGTAAACCAGGAGTGGTGACGTACACCTGTAATCCCAGTGCTTGGGAGGCTGAAACAGGAGGATCACAGGTTCAAAGCCAGCCTCCACAACTTAGCGAGGCCCTATTTTCAAATAAAAAACAAAATAGGGGTTGGGGTGTAACTTGAAGGTAGAATGTCCCTGGGTTCAATCCCCAACACCAGAGGGGAGAAAGAAAAAGAAAGAAAGAAACTACATGGTGAACATTTTTCCAGGCCAAATAAAGCATTATTTGTAAAGGCTTCATTCTACGGTGCAGGCATTACAATATTTACTCAGTCTCCTACTGTTGGAATTGAGGGTTATTTTATCTACTGTAAACTTTTTTTTTCAATACTGGGAATCAAACCCTGAGCCTTGCACATACTAGGCAAGTGCTCTGCTACTGAGCTACACCCCCAGCTGAGGCTACTGTAAACTTTTTACTAAACATAAGCTTAGTTCTTTTTTTCTTCCCGCCCCCCTTAGTACTGGGGATTGAACCCAGTGACATTCTACCTCCAAGCTACACCTCTGGCCCTATTTATTTATTTATTTTGCATTACTGAGGATTGAACCCAGGAACATTCTACCTCCAAGCTACACCCTCCCCCAGCCCTATTTTATATTCTTACTTTGAAACAGGGTCTCACTAAGTTGTGGAGGGCCTCACAGTGAACTTGTGATCCTCCTGTCTCAGCCTCCCAAGTACTGGGATTATAAGCATGAGCCACCATGCCTAGCTTATTATTCTTTTTGAAACAGAGTCTCACTAGGTTGTTTTGTTGTTATTGTTGTTGTTTGCGGTACTGGGGATTGAACTCAGGGGCATTCTGCCTCTGAGCTACACCCCCAGCCCTATTTTTTTTATTCATTATTTTGAAACAGGGTCTCACTAAGTTGTGGAGGGCCTCACTAGGTAGCTGAGGCTGGCCGCGAACCCGGATCCTCCTATCTCAGCCTCCCAAATGCTGGGGTTACAAGCGTGCGCCACCACGCCCGGCTCTCGCTAGGTTTATGAAAGTCTTACTACTTGCTGAGGTTGTCCTCGAACCCACAATCCTCCTGTCTCTCCTGAGATTAGAGGCATGCACCACCACACCTGGCTATAAACTTGGTTCTTAAACTTGAAGGGAAAGTGGTGCTTTTCTCTCTTCACGAGGCTGGTTGGCAGTGCCCTTTCCTCCGCCTGCCCCGTCTCACAAGCCCATAAATGTCCCCAGACAATGCCTGCCCTTTCCCTCCACAGTTATATCTTGATGGGGTGTCGCCCAACTGTTTGGCCTTTCCTGCCTTTATTCTGAGAACAGGGACCTACTTAGCACTTTGTTACATTAGGTTTGTGTCCCAGAATTAGAGTGGTGTTACTACTTGACCCCAATGTACTCCGTTGTTGCTGCCAGCTTCTAGCTGTCTCTCCCCCCACCTTCCTGGCTCTGGCTGCCTCATGGCAACAAGAGGACTGCCAGGGAGCCTCCAGCTCTCCTTCTGTTGTCCCTTTTCCAGTGTCCATGCCTCCTCCTCCTGGTAACAGCACTTCTGTCTCCTCTGCAGTAGCCCTGTGCCATTAGAGAACACCGTACCCTATTTGCAGGGATGGACTTGGGACCCAGGCTTAGTCAGTCAGAACATTGTAGAGAGCCCTGTTGTCACCACATTTCAGAAATGGGCATGGGACCCAATGGGATTCAGTTCTGGAACTTGATCAGAACTGTCCAGTTTGATGAATCTGTTTGCTGGGAGGAGCAGTCATGGTACTGCTGGTGGCCAGCTTCCCCCCAGGGAAGAGTCTCCTGAGAACAAGACCAAGACAGAAGGGAGAACAGAGCACTAGGAGATGGAGATATAAAACCAAGCCCTAGCTGGGCATGGTGGTGCATGCATGGGAGGCTGAGACAGGAGGATCACAGGTTTGAGGCCAGCCTCAGCTACTTAGTGAGACCCTCTGCAACTTAGTGAGACCCTGTTTCAAACTGAAGAATAAAAAATAGGGCTGAGGGTGTAGCTCGGAGGTAGAATGCCCCTGGGTTCAATCCCCAGTACTGCAAAAAAAAAACCCCACCAAGCCTCAGCAGCCCAGCCTTGCTTCAATTTTCAGTCACATTAGCCAACCAGTTCCCTCTACTGCCTGAAATGGGTTGAGTAGGTTTCTGTCACTTACAACCACAGATTCTTAGTTGGGCATGGTGGTGCATGCTTGTAAACCCAGTTCTTGGGAGGCTGAGACAGGAGGATGACAGGTTCAAAGCCAGCTTCAGCAACTTATTGAGGTTCTCAGCCACTTAGTGAGACCCTGTTTCAAAAAAAAATTTATCCAGGCATGGTGGCACACTCTTGTAATCCCAGTACTTGGGAGGCTGAGACAAGAAGATCAAAGGTTCAAGGACAGCCTCCACAAGTAGTGAGACTCTCATCAACCTAGTAAGACCCTGTTTCCAAATAAGATATAAAATCAGAGCCTCCCAAGTACTTGTAATCCCATTACTTGGGAGGCTGAGACAGGAGGATCTCAGGTTCGCGGCCAACCTCAGCTACTTAGTGAGGCCTTCCACAATTTAGTGAGACCCTGTTTCAAAATAACAAATAAAAAATAAGGGTGTAAGCTGGGCATGATGGCCCATGCTTGTAATTCCAGTTCTTGGGAGGTTGAGACAGGAGGATCTGGGTTCAAGGCCAACCTCAGCTACTTAGTGAGGCCCTCTGAAACTTAGTAAGACCCTGTTTCAAAATAAAGAATAAAATATAGGGCTGGGATTGTAGCTCAGAGGTAGAATACCCCTGGTTCAATCCCCAGTACCGCAGAAAAATAAAAATAAAGATAAATAAAATCTGTCTGGGGTGTAGCTCAGAGGTAGAATGCCCTATTTTTCTGTTTTTTTGTTTTTTTAAGTTTGAAACAGGGTGTAACTAAGTTGTGAAGGCCCTCATGAGGTAGCTGAGGCTGGCTGCCAATCCTCCTGTCTCAGCCCTTCAAGTCCCAGGATTACAGGCATGTGCCACCATGCCTGGCTGACCCTGTTTCAAAATTTAAAAAATAAAATAGGGCTGGAATGTAGCTCAGGGCTAGAATACCCCTGGATTCAATCCCTGATACAAAACATAAAAATAAAAAAATTAATAAATGAAGCTGGAGGAGTTCATGGTAAAACACTTCTCTAGCATGTGAAAGGTCCTGGGTTCAATCCCTTTGCCACGAAAAAAAGTTTGATAAATGATGCATGAGTGAACACAACGCCATCCCTTCCACAATGCCAATTCTGCTTCCTGCCCCGCCAGAAGAGATCCTTGCCTCTTTCAAACTCCCAGAGCACTTGCTGGAGTGCCTCTTCAGGCCCTCGGCCTGCCCGGTCATGTTCAGCCAGGATTCTTCTGCCCACTGTAAGCCCCCAGAGGCAGGCTCAGCTCTGGATGCATCTCTGTGCCCCTCAGAGTGTTCTTCACCGGCCTTGAACTCTTAAATACTGGCTGACTGGGAGAACCTCAAGCCGCATTCTATGCCAAATGCCAAAGACTGCAAATCCTCCACCACCCACCTCCCCGGGCCAGCCAAGGTGCGCCAGGGAGGAGGAGCCACATGAAAGAGGCTCTCTTCTGTGGTCTGCAGTCTCAGAACTTATGTGAGAAAATCCTAATTTAAGATTTGCGACGTGATTCATAGGCGGTAAAACTACAAAGAAAAGCAATGAAGTGATTATCATTAAAGGCCAGCTACAGGCTGCCTCAAAAGGGGTTCTAATCTGGAAGGGCTGGGGAAGAGGTGGTGTCGGCAACATTTGTGACCTGGGTGATCCGTGGGTATTTGCTGCTGGGTTTTGTTGTTTTTGTTTTGGGGTGTGTGTGTGTGTGTGTGTGTGTGTGTGTGTGTGTGTGTGTGTTGAGGATTGAATCTGAACCCAGGGGCATTCTACCTCTGCCCTATTTTATTTTTATTGGGAAATAGGGTCTCACACTAAGTTGACAAGAGCCTTACTAGCTGAGACTGACCTTGAACCTGCAATCCTCCTGTCCCTGCTTCCCAAGTACTGGGATTACAGGCTTGTGCCACCATGCCCAGCTTTGCTTCATAACTATTCTTTATATTTGTGCATGTGTTTTGTGTGCTTTTCTCATGTGTAATATTTGATAAAAATAAAGGTTAAAAATACATTACCAGGCGTGGTGGTGCGTGCTTATAATCCCAGTACTCGGAGGTTGAGGCAGATGGATTGTAGATTCAAGACCAGCCTCAGCAACTTAGGCCTCCAGCAACTTAGCAAGACTCTGTTTCCAAATAAAAAATAAAATATGGTTGTGAGCATAGCTCAGAGGTAGAATGCCCTTAGGTTCAATCCCCAGTATCCCCCCCACACACACACACATACACACTACATTGAATTAAGGTAAAACATCTCCATTATTACCAAAAGTCTGGCGTCTTGGCATAGACTCCTATGGCTAAGACTCAAACCACGCCCCCATCATGCTTCCTCTGGCTGCTGGAGTCCCTGGCCTTACCCGGGATCCCACCCTGCTGCTAGGACTCCAGATGTGTTCCTGCCTGCCCTGCCACCTACAAAGGGCCGCTGCTGCTGCACTGACTCCCACAGAGGGATTCTTTCTCCCTCTGTGCTCTCCCTCCTCCACTTGTGCCCATATCGGTGTGCTTGTCCAGGGTCCTGGACCTTTATTGGAGTCCAAGAAAGGAGAGGAACTGCCTGAACCAGTTTTCCGCCTCTTCTCTAACTGGCCTGGGCTTGCCCCTGTCACCTCAGTTACACATCTCTGGGGATGGTGATCTGGGTCACTGGACATGGGTGGATGAGATGGGAAAGGGGAGAGAGAAAACTCTACGAGTAATTATACTTGTAACATCCCCGTCCTGCAGACTTTACTACCCATAGGCACATAAAGCTTTAACTTGAGCCAGGCATAGTGGCACACTCCTGTAATCCCAGTACTTGGGAGGCTGAGAAAGGAGGATCATAAGTTCAAAGCCAGCTTCACCACTTTAGCAAAACCCTGAGCAACATGGTGAAACTCTGTTTCAAGCGGGGCGTGGTGGCGCACACTTGTAATCCCAGCATTCAGGAGGCTGACACTGGAGGATCCGGGTATGTGGCCAGCCTCGGCTACCTAGTGAGGCACTCCACAACTTAGTGAGACCCACTTTCAAAATAAAGAATAAAAAATAGGACTGGGGGTATAGCTCGGAGGTAGAATGCCCCTGAGTTCAATCCCCAGTACCGCAAAACAAACTGAAATATCACTAGCAGTAGTAATGACCTAAAAAACAAAATGCTTGTGATTTAGAGACAGAATAGAGCCAGCGTGGTAGCGCACGCTTGTAATCCCAGCATTTGGGAGGCTGAGACCAGAGGATCCGGGTTCGCGGCCAGCCTCAGCTACCTAGTGAGGCACTCCGCAACTTAGGGAGACCCTGTTTCAAAATAAAGAATAAAAAGCAGGGTTGGGGGTATAGCTAGGAGGTCAAATGCTCCTGGGTTCCATCCCCAGTACCGAAAAAAAAAAAAAAAGAATCTGCTTCGTTACAATGCACAAATTTGAAAAATAGAAAAAAAAAAAAAAAAAGAATCTGCTTCCTAGCTGGGCATGGTGGTACACCCTTGTAATTCCCATACTTGGGAGGCTGAGACTGGAGGATCCAAGTTTGCAGCCAGTCTCAGCTACTTAGTGAGGCTCTCTGCAACTTAGTGAGACACTGTTTCAAAATAAAGAATTAAGAAAATAGGACTGGGAAGCCGGGTGTGGTGGCGCACACCTGTAATCCCAGCATTTGGGAGGCTGAGACCGGAGGATCTGGGTTCGCGGCCAGCCTCAGCTACCTAGTGAGGCACTCTGTAACTTAGTGAGACCCAGTTTCCAAATAAAGAATAAAAAACAGGACTGGGGGTGTAGCTCGGAGGTAGAATGCCCCTGAGTTCAATCCCCAGTACCACAAAAAAAAAAAAAAAAA
>PVLC010023558.1:0-25556 GCA_004027655.1 Graphiurus murinus
GTGTGTGTGTGTGTGTGTGTGTGTGTGTGTGTGTGTGTGTGTGTGTGTTACTGTGGGTTGAACCCAGAGGAGTTCTACAAATGAACTACACCCCTAGCCCTTTTCATTTATTCATTTTAATTTTGAAACAAGATCTTACTAAGTTGCAAGGCTGGCCTCAAACCTGTGATTCTCCTGCCTCAGCCTCCTAAGTCCTGGAATTACAGGAGTGCACCACCACGATGGGCTACTATTGACACTTTGCACCAGTCAATTCTTTGGGGTGCTGCCCTGTTCCCTGCAGCGTTTTTAGCAGCCATCTCTGTCCTCTTCCCACTAGGTGCCTGTAGAACCCACCACCTACTGTGACAATAGAAAATGTCTCCAGATATTGCCACATGTCCCCTGGGACATAGATGTAACTCTAAATTGCCCCCAGCTGAGAGTCACTGATATGTGGGGTGTAGCCCAGGGTCTGGCATATAGTAAATGCAGAATAAATAGCAGCAAAGTTAAGGCCTGTGTGGAGAAAAACACCCTTTCTGAGCAGCCGCAGCAGACCATTCTTCTCAAACTCATGCTGAGAAGATAAAGGCTTATGGGGGTGGGAGGATGCACTGAGGATTGAACTTGGGGCATTCCACCTCTCAGCTACACCCCCTATTTTATTTTTTATTTTAAAACAGGGTCTCACTAAGGACTTTGCTGAGGGCCTTTCTAAATTACTGAGGCTGGCCTCAAACCTGTGATCCTCCTATCTTAGCCTCCCGAGTTCTAGGATTGCCAGCATGCACCACCACACCCAACTAAGAGCTTTGGAGAAATCTGCAACTTTCTAAAAGTGGGACAGGTGGATTTACCAGGGTCCTGTCACTGGAAATGTGCAAGCGGAGACTAGCATCCCCCTGACTGGGGAAGGTGCAGGGGTCTAAGTATTGAGCAGATTGCTAAAACAGGTCCACTTTCCACTCCAGCTCAGCTCAAAGGGAAAGAAAGTCATTGTGACAGACTCAGTGCCATGGTCGTACATATACCCCAGCTTCTGCAAGTATTGCTTTTTGTTTGTTTGTTTGTTTGTTTTTATACTTTCATTGGTGCAATGTAATTATATTCCATAATGAGATTCAAAGTGATACAAACATATATGCACACATCATTAGTATACTTCCCTCCAAAGAGTCACCCTCTCCTTTTTCTTCCCTCCCCATACATTTAGTGAGATTGGTAATGAAACCTTGTGTGAACATAACCTTATTTGAACTGTTTCCTTCCTCAATCCTCATTTTTCCCTCCCCACATCCCTCCCCCAATCCTCTTCCATTCTTGTACTGTTTTCTCTCCTCATTTGACTGACATCCCTTTTGCTTCCTGTTTTTGTTCTAGCTGCCACATATGAAAGAAAACATATGACCCTTGACCTTCTGAGACTGGCTGATCTCAGTTAGCATAGCATTCTCTAGTTCTATACATTTTCCCACAAATGACATAATTTTGTTCTTCTTTATGGCTGAGTAAAATTCCATTGTGTGTATATACCATATTTTTGTTACTTTTTACCTGTTGATGGACACCTAGGTTGGTTCCATAATTTGGCTATTGTGAACTGTGCTGCTATAAACATTGATGTGCATGTATCAGTATAGTGTTCTGACTTCATTTCCTTTGTAAAGGTACTGAGGAGTGGTATGGTCGGGTCATATGGTGGTTCTATTCCTACTCATTTGAGGAAACTCCATTCTGATCTCCATCGTGGTTGTACTAATTTACAATATCACCAACAGTGTATACGAGTTCTGCCCTATCACTTTGAACTTCATTATGATATGTGATTACAAGGTACCAACAAAAGTATATTTAAAAAAGAGTTCCTATTTCCCCACATTCTTGACAGCATTTATAATTATTTGTACCCTTGATGATTGTCATTCTAATTGGAGTTAGATGGAATCTCAGGGTAGTTTTGATTTGCATTTCCCAGATTGCTAATGATATTCAACATTCTTTTCATATATTTGTTGGCCATTTGTACTTCTTACTTTCAGAAGTGTCTATTCATTTCAGTGGTCCATTTTTAATTGGGTTATTTGCCTTTTGGTGTTAAGTTTTTTGAGTTCTTTATATATATTCTATTTGTCCTCTATCAGAGGAGTAGCTGGCAAAGATTTTCCCAATCTGTAGGCTCTCTCCTCATATTCTTAATGGTTTCCTTTGCTACACAGAAGCTTTTTAATTTGATGGCATGTCAATTATTGATTCTCAATTTTATCTCCTGAGTTTTAGGGGTCTAGTTGGGGAAGTCTCTACCAATGCTCATATTTTGAAGAGTTGGTCCTATCCCTTCTTCTAGTAATTGCAAAGTTTCTGGTTTAATTTCTAGGTCTTTGATCCATCTTACCTTGACTTTTGTGCAGATTGTTAGTAGATATTATTGCTTCCATGTTAGATGAAGAGACTGAGACCAGGAGGCTACTTAAGTAGCTCAAAGTTACTCAGCAAATACATTTCAGGATTTGGATCAGAACTTAGGTCTGCCTTCCGAGTCTGTGCTGTTTCCCTACCCAAGCAACAGGAGTGTGCATCTCAACTATCCACAGTTATAATTTAGGAGACATTTTCCAACAGCAACCAGGAACAGTGGGAAGGAACGATGGGATTGATTAGCAATGTCTGTCATGGGCCCAGGAGTAAGAATTAAGAGTGCCTATGCCATGTGTTTACCATCCCCACACAGGCCCATAATCTAAGACTCAATGATTCTTTAGATATAAGTTGAAAACAGACCTTCATCATAAGTGAGAGTTTCTACAGAGGGAACAAAAGGGGCATGATCTTCAGTTGTTTCCATGGAAAAGCAAGACATGGGCTCCTATCACAACCCTTTGTTAGTGCAATTTTATGTTCTAAGAAAAGAAAAACAAAATATTCCAAGGAAATGGGCCATTTTCTTTCATTTAAAAAGAAAAACTGTTTATTGCACAAGCTTTGGGAGATACAATATCTATCCTTCTCCCTCTCTTCTCACCCCAAAACAATCAAGCAGAAAATTGCACAACTAGATGCATAATAAAACCTGCTTACATATGCAAAGAGAATTGCAACTACCAGTTTATCTCTTCCCAAGATACTTCAGCTAGGGAAGTCCTGCTTTCTCACACTGAGTTCTGGATGGGGCAACTCTGAGGACAGAAAGGGTAGGGTCAGAAATGAGAACAACTTAATCCCACAAGCTGGACTCAGCTCAAGCTGCTCGAATGCACTCCTGCACCTTTCCGGCTGCCTCTGACTCCAACTAAGCAGGCACCAATAGAAGTGCTGCCTTCGCTTCTGTGCACAAACATGGTATGCCTAGCCCGCGCCAGCTGGCCACTGATTCCATTACAAAGTACTGAGTCGTGGTTATGTGCAAGGCCTTGGGCATGAACTTGGGAGACAAACCCTTGACAGATTTGAACCAGATGTACACTGGTTCACAGAGACAGTCCATGAGTTTAATCATTCACCTGCCTTCGTCTCTAGCAGCAGGACACTAATGAGGTTGGAGAATGCCTGCTTCTCATTTTCAGAATCCTGTTTCCAGCCAGGCATGGTAATACACGCTTGTAATCTCAGTATTTGGGAGGCTGAGACAGGAGTACTGCAGGTTCACAGCCAGCCTCAGCTACTACTGAGGCCCTCTGCAACTTACTGAAACTTTGTTTCAAAATAAAGAATTAAAAAAATAGGGCTGTTGTGGTGTAGCTCAGAGGTAGAATGCCCCTGGGTTCAATCCCCAGTACCAAAAAAAAAAAAAAAGTTTAGATCAATTCATAAGATAAGAACCATCAGGTCTGGTTTATAGAATGGTAAACAGGTTCATTCTTTATAATGATATAAATCATTATAATCATTATATATAATGATATCATAATCTGTGGCTGCTTTCATACTACAGTGGCAGAGTTAGATAGTTGTGACAGAGACTGTATACAAAGTCGAAAATATTTACTGTCTGACTCTTTACAGAAAAAGTTTGGTGACTCCTAGGCTAAAACATGCCCTTTCCTTCTTCGTTTAAAATGCTCTGTGAGAAGGTGTACCTGGTCACTTTGGGCTCTACAGGATGGAAGGAGCACTGGATGCCTAGAAGGAAACCCAGGTGGACATCTGTCACTTCCCACTTTGTTTTGGAATTTACCTACAGGCTGCCTCATTGCCCTTACCACCCAAAGAACAGGGTAACTGGTATCCCATGTTCATTCCAGGGTTAAGCCCAGTTGAGCATGGCATGGAGAGATGTTTAATAAATGTTAGTTGAATATATGATTGAGGAATTGAGTGAAACCCAGTAAATGTATATGGACCTGTGTATATGACTCAATAAATGAAAATAAAAGACGTAATGAATAAATGAAAGCTTAGCCGGGCGTGGTGGCGCACACTTGTAATCCCAGCATTTGGGAGGCTGAGACCAGAGGATCCGGGTTCTCGGCCAGCCTCAGCTACCTAGTGAAGCACTCCGCAACTTAGTGAGACCCTGTTTCTAAATAAAGAATAAAAAATAGGGCTGGGGGTATAGCTCGGAGGTAGAATGCCCCTGAGTTCAATCCCCAGTATCGCAAAAAATAAAATAAAATAAATGAAAGCTTAAGTGATGGAGGGATTTGATAAAAGAAAGGTGTGAATGAGTATATGAGTGAGGGAATTCTTATAAAGTTGAGGAATTGAACAAAGAATTCAGTATTTATGTGAACGAAGGAGGGCAGGATCTTTAGGTGGTTAGCTGACAAGTGAAGTCAGGCTGTGGGGTCTACAGATGCCACATACACAGAATACAGGTTGTTGACACCAAGTTCTGCCAGTTCATCATTTCGCCTTGCTTGCTCGTGCTCGGCCAACCCTGGGGATTTTGAGCTTAGTCAATATCCACACTTTGCTGAGGGTATGTCCATGTGCAAGTGATTTAATGTCTGGGCTCCATCAGAAAAACAAAAATCACCTGCACCCCTGGGTTTAAGGTCAGGCAGCCATGCCACCCATATATTTAAAAATATGCCTTTGACTGATGCATCCTCAGGCCTATCCTATCCACTTATTAAAGGAAAGTGAGATACCCAAGAAGCAGAGGGCCGCCAAGGCACATTCCAGGTGCAAGGGATGAGGGACATATTAGAAGAACTTTGGGACGAACTTTATAATCAAGGTCATTCTAGCCAGAAAAGAAAACATGGAATAACGTTACCCTTGTTATTCTGTCTCTGTTTCCTTTTTAGAACATACTTTACTTAGTCTGGTTCTCTGCTCATGGTGTGCATGTTGGTTGTTTTGCCAGCTTCCTCCTTAGAATATAAGCCCCATGCGGACATTTCCCACATGGAAAGCTCAATGAATATTTGTTGGAAATAAGTGAAACATAGTGTGGAATCCAAGTCAAGCTAACCAGCCTTCCTCACCAGCTACCAGGACATGGTCCCTCACCCACTGGCAGACCTGGACCTGACTCTGCTGCCGCACCCCACGAGTGACCTTGGCATGTCATTCCCCCTCTTCACAGCTCAGAGGACTGAACTAGAGGACCTTTAACACCCCTTCCAGCTCTCACATGCTAGACTTCTAAATTCAGGGACTTTGAATTTTTTAAGATTCATATAGTTAACATGAACCTGAGTCCCCTGCCACAGATCTTTTTTTTAAAATGGCTATTACAGAGTGAATGGCCTTTTTACCAAGGTGACACCAGGTGTGATGACATCTCTGTTTTGGCCAGTAGCCACCTGAGCATTATGTGTGAAACAACCCAAATGCTGTCATTGCTTTCCCTCGGGCTTTGCCAAGCCTCTGCTCAGAGGCAAACCTGCTTGACACCCTGCTGCCTCTCCCTTGTGAAAGTCATAAAAGTGTGCCTATAAAACCTCCATGAGAGGAATGATGGAATTTTTTTAGATATCTTTGAAGAGTTCCCAGAAACTGGACAAACCCTTTCTGGCTCAGCCCAGCAAATGAGGTAGAGAGAATGAGAGAGGCTCAAGTCTGAGGTTCCAGCCCTCACCAGCCCCTGCCCTCTGGGAACCCTCCAGCCCTTGAAGCCAACAGCACTGATCCTACCTCCCAAATACACATGCTGCTTTGTGTAGGCAGAGCGAAGAGGGCTGGCTCTGAAGTCTAACTGCTTAGGTTTGAATTCCAGCCTACCTTGTATGCTTACTCTGTGGCCTTGGGAAAGTTACTATGATACATTTTGGGGCCTTGATATTTTTATCCATAAAATGGGAATCATGATAATAATAGTACTTAGTTCTTTGGTTTGTTATGAAGATTACTCAAGAAATAGAGTGCTTAAGAATTGTGGCCCCTAGCAAGTATTCTGTAAACATTAGCTCTGTGGTGACTTTGGAAATCTGTTTTGATTTTCCCCATTTTATCTAAGTGAGATAGCATGCCCCTTAAAGCAGGGACTAACTGGGCATAATGGTGCATACCTGTAATCTCAGTATTTATGAAGCTGAGACAGGAGGATCATAGGTTCAAGTCCAGCCTAGGCAATTTAGGGAGGCCCTCAGCAACTTAGTGAGACCCTTTTTCAAAATTTAAAAATAAGGCTGGAGATGTAGCTCAGTGGTAACATGCTCACCTAGCATGTGTGAGGCTCTGGGTTCAATCCCCAGCACTACAAAAAAAAAAATTAAGTCAAAAATAAAATAGGACTGAGGGTATAGCTCAGAGGCAGAATACCCCTGGGTTCAATCCCTAGTACCATTTAAAAAAAGCAGGAACTCTGCCTGCCTGCCTTCCTCCTCCTCCTCCTCCTCCTCCTCCTCCTCCTCCTCCTCCTCTTCTTCTTCTTCTTCTTCTTTACTTTGACTCACCTAGAATTTGGGCAGACTATTTGTCAACTAGAGGAGACCAGACATTATCAAATCATTGCTCTCCAAATGTTAGAGGATGTCTGTGAGAATCCCTGAGCACTGACCCATTTTTGAGAAAAAATGACACCCAGGTTTTGTGAGACATCATTGATTGGGGAAAGAGGCCGACTTAGGGAATATCAAAGAAAAGTAAAGAACAAATATTACAACTATCCAACCCCCAATATACCTCAATTGTCTGTGTTACTAAATTCTTAATACCAACAGAAGAGAAAATTGGGAGAATGATAAGCAAATTTTTTTACATCTGTTGCAGATAGTTTCAACACTGACCTTCCTGAAAGCTGACTCAACAAACCATTGAATACTTAGACATCATTCTAAAAGCTGAGGATACAAAAAATATATATTTATATTTGTTCTAAGGCTGGGCCAAAATTAAGGATTTCCTCCTTCTTAATGCAAGTCCATGTTTTCATTCATTTTTAGCACAAAGAGATAAAAATATCAGAACACTTGGAAACAGAGGTGATCTGAAAGGTTTCACTCTCCCTTTCCCATCAAATGGCACTCTGGGATACATCAGTCATCCAAACAGCCTGGGGCTCCCAGCTAGTGAGGCTCACTCAGTGACAGGGAAGACAGCAGAGAGTTTGCTCACAGGACAACTAAACCCTTCATGCACCATAGGCTGGGCCCTCCAGGAAGGGATGGTGGGCCTAGGAAGCAGCCAGTCAAAAGTGTTACTCTAATTAGAGACAGTGAGAGACAAGCTTCTCCTGACTTCTACAGAATCACACAAAGTCAGCCACATGCTACCCAGAAAGGGGCCTCAAGCAGTGGCTTTGGAAACATCACGTGTCCTTTCCATTTATGGTAAATCCCTGAGCTTGTCTCTAAAAAGGATGCCTGGGTATTGATGGATTTCCCAGCCATGTTCTATTAATCCCATGAGAAAGAAAAATTATATAAGATCAACCAAAGTCTCAGCCTCAGCATGAGGGGTTTTCCTAAGGGTGTCTTGTAAAATAATTCAAAGAGGAAGGCAGACTTGCCAACAAGAAGGTATCAGGTAGTGCTTCGAGATACCATGAGAAGCTGGATGTGTTGGCACATGCCTGAAATCCCAGTACTTGGGAGACTGAGACAAGAGGCAGGTTGGAGGCCAGCCTTAGCAACTTAGGGAGACCCTCAGCAACTTAGCAAGACCCTATTTCAAGATTTAAAAAAAGACTGAGGATGTAGCTCAGAGGTACAACACCCCTGAGTTCAATCCCAAGTACCAAAAAAAAAAAAAAGATACCATGAGAAAGTCAGCCTCCCTTTGACTCCTAAGGTAGCAGACCTTATTGAAGGGACTTATTGAAGGGACTCAATTACTCAAAAAGAACAGAGACAAGTGCTCTGATAATGTGGGCAGTGGTGATTGTTTAATTTTCTCTCTTCTTTTTAAAAAACATTCATTGTTATTGCTGCAATATCCTTTGAGAATGTTTTAAATAATTAAGAGACAATAAGCATATGGCAAAAAGTAAACTTTCTGAAGATGCCAGGATGGACTTGATGTTGTCAAATGATTTCTGGACCCTCAAAGTTCCTTAAAAGGAATTTTTTTTACAGTTAACTCTTTTTTTCTGTCTGATTTAAGTTTGCTTTACCAGCTTTCTCCCCTAAAGTGAGATCGTTGGGCTTATAAAAATTAACAAATCTTCAGAGAAAAACCTATTAAAGTTTACCTAAGCCAGATGAAGAGATTTAGGAACAGGCAGGCCCATGGTTACATAGTCCCCAAAGAGGAGACCCATGCCAGAGAATTCTGCATTCAGAGCCCAGGTCTCCAAGAGTTATCTTGTGTGGTCTCCTGACTAGTTTTGGTCCATCAAGCTATCCCTGTGGATCTGTTTACCTTAGTTCAAGAAATAACCATTGTCACTCTTTATACCAAAAATTGACTTCCTAAGGACTTAAGGTCATTTTATTTATCTCAGAGGTGGGTGGAGCATGGAAATTTCTAGATGTTCAGACACTTCTGATCTCTGGGATGTTCTTGTCTGGAAAAGGTGCAGGCAGGACCCTGGTGCAGGACAGAGAGCATGTCAGCACGTAGTCTGCCCTGTGCATGAAAGCAATAATCTTGTCACAGGTCCCCAGGTCCTGGTACTGTGACTTGTACCTGGTAGATGCTTAGTGAACATCTTCTGTGATTAAATGCCATGAGGGGACCTGAAGCAGATTTAAGAGGAGCTTCTCTTGTTTGAATTTTTATGGCCTTTAATGAGGCCGAGTGAGAGGATTTAATTATAATTACTGCCAAATGATAACGTCTTCAAGTGGACAATTATGACAAGGAAAACGGGGTTATGGTGAAGGTTTTGGTGTACCCCAGCATTTCACAAAGCACTAACAGCACCCTCCCCATCAGACCGCCTTGGTGCCCAAATCCTACTTTGCAGGCAGCTGGCCGCTGGGCTCAGAAAAGCATCAAGTAGAGAATGGCAGGGGAGTAGCAGGACAGTGTCTCTGGGAGCTACAAAAGTCCACGTAGTCAATGACTGTCCCCATGTGGTTCAGCCTAAGACAGTGGGACTCTGGAGTCCTCTAAGGATGTGAGTTGATAGTATAGGGTCCGTCCCTGGAGTTTCCCAAACCTATATGCAGATATTCCAAGGACCACCTTTCCCCTCCAACAGAGGACACCAGGTAAATGCTGTCTCAGGAATTTATCTTCAACAAATAGCATTTGTCTAAAAAATTTTATATCTGATATGTAAGCCTTCAGAATATTATCATAACTATTAAAGAAATTGAATCTGTAATTTAAAATCTTCCCTCAAAGAAAGCCTCAAACCCGTGTTCGCTTCAGCAGCACATATACTAAAATTGGAATGATACAGAGAAGATTAGCATGGCCCCTGCACAAGGATGACACCAAATTCGTGAAGCATTCCATATTTAAAAAAAAAAAAAGAAAGCCTCAAACCCAGACAGATTCATGTGTAAATATTTTTTATGCTTTCAAGAGGGGGATAATTCAACTTTTACGTAAACTCCCTTAAAGAACAGAAGAAAAGAAAGCATTTCCCCATTTACTTCATAAGATTAGGATATTTGTTATATCAAAACTAGAAAAAGCTGGGCATGGTGGTGCACGCTTGTAATCCCAGTACCTGGGAGGCTGAGACCAGAGGATCCAGGTTCGTGGCCAGCCTCAGCTACTTAGTGAGGCTCTCCGCAACTTGGTGAGACCCTGTTTCAAAATAAAGAATTAAAAAAAAAAAAAAATAGGGCTGGGAAGGTAACTAGGAGGTAGAATGTCCCTGGGTGCAACCCCCATTACCACAAAAAAAAAAAGACAACTAGAAATAAAAAACTAATGTAATTTGAAATCTACAGCAAACATGGTGAAATGTTGAAATAATGCCACTTAAAATTAGAAAAAAAGAGCAGAAAGCCTGTTACATTTCTGTTCAACAGTGTCTCAGAGAGTCAATGAGGAAAAGAAGTAAACATTAAGTGTTTGAAAGGAAGAAGCTTAACTGTCATTATTTGCAGGTGATATTTATTGCATATAAAGGGAACTCAAAATAATCCAGAAAAACTTTATTGAGAATAAGTATGAGTTTATCAAGATTACTGGATACAAATCAGTATAAGAAAGTCAATTGTATTTCTGTATAGCAAAAACACAAAAATAATTTTTTAAAAGATACCATTTACAGCAGCAACTAAATATTTTAACCTGTAAGAATAAATCCAACAAAGATCTTTATCAAGAAAACTTACAAAACTTGCCTGAAAATGTTATTGAAAGGCATTAAAGAAAATGTGAAATAAATGAAGAATCTTGCCATGCTTTTGGATGGAAGACTCCATATCTTAAAGATGTTGGTTCTCCCCAAAAATTAATCCATAGATTCAAATCTCAAAGCATTTGTTTCTATGGAACTCGAAAGGCAAATATAAAATTTAAATAGAGGAATAAAAAGCTAAGAGCCAAGATACTTCTAATGAAGAAGGAGAATTTGGTTGGGTGAAGACTGAAATTTACCTTATTACACACCAAATTTTATTTTAAAGCTATAGTAGTTAAGATAACATGCATTTAGCATAGAGCATCTATTAAACCAACAGAACTTATTGGGGAACCTAGAAACAGACACAGCACGAAGATTTGATTTATGACAGAATGGGCATCGTGGATCAGAAAGGAAGGATGAACTATGGTGCTGGGCTAATTGGGTATCCATGTGGAAAAAGATGAAATTGGATTCCTCCCTTGTCAAAAATCAATTCCGGGTGGATTAAAGACTTAAATGTGAAAGGCAAAACTATAAAACTTTTAGAAGACAATATAGAAGTATATCTTTATGACCTTGGGATAAAAAATCTTTTTTAAGATTTTTCAAAAGTGTGAACCATAAGGGAATATATTATAAATTTGACTGTATTAAAAATAAGAACTTCAGTTCATCAAAAGTTACCACAGAATAAAAATGAAAGTTACAAAGAACTCATATTCAAAATACTAGAAGCCTATAACTTAATAAGAAAATAATCAACAACCCAAGGAGGGTGCATGCACAGGCATTTCATATAACAAAAATGGTGTGTAAACATTTGAAGAAGAAAAAACAAGCTCATTGCTACTCAGAGAAATGAATTTAAAACCACAATGAAATAGCATTTCACATCCACCAGAGAAGCAGATATTTAAAAGCCAGACATTACTACACACTGGCAAGACTGTGGAATAACAGGATTTGTTATCAGTTGCTGGTAGATGTGTAAACTGTTACAGCCACGCTGGGAAACAATTTGTTATTACCTAATAAAACAGAATAGGCTTATACCCTATGGTCCATCAATCCCACTCCTAGATGTATATCCTGGAAAAATGTTTGTACATGGGCACAGGGGACGTGTACAACGTCGTTCGTAATTGTCCCACACAGAAAACCGCCCAGATGACACACAAGTGATACAATGGTTAAATGGTGGCACATGTGCACCAGGAAATATGAGACACAGTGACAATCAGCCACAAACACACAGAAAAGCTCAGTGTTAAATGAAAGACTCAAGTCACAGAATGCACCCATTGTGAATGCATTCACACAATTCCAAAAACAGGCAAAACTAAACAACATATTTAAGGATGTATGCCATGGTAAAAAACTACATAGAAAAGCACTGGAATGACTGACACAAATTTCAACATTGTACTTACCTCTAGGGGGAGGGAAGAGATCTGATTATTAAGAAATATGCAGAGAGCCTCTAAGTACCGCATTCAATTTCTATCCTTATTCTGTTTCCTAAGTTTGGGGTAGTATATATACAGCTGTCAGTTTTATGATTATACTTTAAGTGATACACATATTTATATGCATAATGTATTTATAATTAAATTTTTTAATAATAAAGAGAAATAATAGGCAAGAACTAGAAACTAATGGGGTTGGGAAACAAAGGTCTAGGGTGACAGAAACAGCATGGCCCTCTCAAAGAGCTGGGAAAGCCACAGCCAAAGTGACGTGGGGAGCGGAAGGGGAAGAATCTGAGGCTGGAGAGAAAAGCAGGAGTCAGGTCTTAGAGAATATTCTAGACTTCGATGACTACTTGGGAACTGCAAATTTAGTAGTTTCACAACATTATATCATATTACCCCTAACCTATCCATGTAATTTAGAGTGTTTGGGGGGGAGTATTTGTTTTTAGTGTTTTGAGGCAAACCCAAAGAGACCAGCTGACAGCTCCTAAATGAGTTCTCTCTCTCTCTCTCTCAGACATTGTGTTTATGCTCAGAACAAATATACAGCACTGGGCGGCTGCTCCTTGCTCAACAGGGCAGGCAGGGCAGGCAAGCTGGGCTGGCTTGGAGGCAGGCCACCTCAGCTCTGCCAGGAAGGGAAAGAAAACCAAACTGAGATGACTGAAGATGCCACCTGACCCCATAGCTACTCTACAAGAGACACGCGACAGGACAATGGCCGTCGTATCCACGAGTATAAACGGAACCTTGAATGTGGCAGACACACAGCTCAAACATGTGGCCCTTTTAGCCACACTGAGATCTGGAAATAAGTGTTAGCCTTGGTGTTCTACAAAAGGGCTCTGCGCCTAGATTCTCGCTTCTGGTGTCAACTTGACCACCTGTTTGCTGGCTACCTCCAGCAGATCATGAAATCTTTTTATCTCAGTTTTCACATCTATAAAAATAGGAGTAGTAATAATGGGGGCTGTGTATAAATTAGTAGCAAAGTCATAGCATGTGAGAGTGAAACAAATAGTCCTTCAAGGTCAAGGCAAGCCTCCCCTGCGAGTTCCCAGGGCAACTCCAAGTCCTCCACCCCCATACTTACCACGTTCGTATAATTACAGACTTAACGGTATCTGCAATATGCATTGAGACTTCCACCTGGGACTGGAGTACTGTGTGCCTAATATAATACCCAGGACCCAATAAGGTCCATACATAACAGTTACTGAATGTGGTTCTTAAGTCCATCTTTTTTTTTTTTTTTTTTTTTTTTCCTTTCTGTGCTGGGAATTGAAGCCAGGAAACCCACTATTGAGCTACACCCCCAGCCCCTCCCCTCTTTTTTGAAACAAGGTCTCCCTAAATTACCCAGGCTGGCCTCCAACCTGTAATCCTCCTGTCTCAGCCTCCCAAATACTGAGATTACTAGTATGTACCACTATACATCTGGTTCTTAGATCTATTTTAATCCAAAGAGGAATGAGCTTTAATCCATCGAGGAACTCCAGATTATCCCTACTGGTGGATACACAAACCACCAAATAATACCTAATTTTTTTTATCTCTAAAATATTGTCCTCCCAACACTGAGTGAACATTCTGTACATTCCAGGCCCTTGTTAGCACCTGGAAATACCAAGTGCAGAAGCATTACCGACTCTGGAATACTTTACACTCCATTGGGGAAGATGGTGACCCCATGCACATCAAGTTACTGAAAGGCAAGAGCCCTTCCTGGAGGAAACAGCTGAGTGTACAGCATGGGTAGGGGATGAGGACAGCAAACCTACATTTGGGGAAGCCTATGCCAGGCATGGTGGCACATGCCTGTAATCCTAATACTTGGAAGACTGAGACAGGAAGATCACAGATGCAAGGATAGCCTCAGCAACTTAGCAAGACACTCTTTCAAAATAAAAAAAAAGGGAAGCTGGGGATGTAGCTTGGAGGTAGAATGCTCCTGGGTTCAATCCCAAGTACAGAGTAAGGAGGAGGAGGAACGAAACAAGGAGGAGAAGGAGGAGGAGGAGGAGAAGGAGGAGGAGGGGGAGGAGGAGGAGGAGGAGGAGAGGAGAAGGCAGGCAATCTAGGGAGGGTTTCCTCTAGAAGAGGAGCCAGGTTGCTACAGACACTTGTCCCCACCCCCTACATTCCTGGGCCCAGCTCTCTGTCCAAGACCTTGCAAGGCTGTCTCATTAAAAGGAGGTTCCCCATCCACACCATCCATACCCTATACAGCAACTAATCTCTTTGCAGATCAAAGTAATAACTATTGATCACTTTATAATGTGTGCCAGGCCCTGTGCGTGATAATTTACATGGATTATTTTATTAGATCCTCATAACAAATGTGAGAGAAGTATCATCCTTTGCCCCCATTTTACAGATTTTGAGGAAGTGGAGGATCTGCAGAGCTCCCTCCCTTGCCCGCTTGGTGAATGGTGGCACTGCATGCGTGGGCACTATCTAGACCCCTCTCCAGACTCCTAAGAGGTGGCTCCACTAGCTGCACGGGAGTGACTGACAGTGGAGGCAGCAGGGGACAGTGGAGTGTTCCCAGAACCCCGCGGCCTCCTCCAAACCCCCTTCCCTCCCTCCAGAAACATGTGGAGACTTGCAAACGCCCAGAGGCCACACAGTGTGGATTCTTCTCTGACTGATACAGACTTCTTTTAAAAATGAGTCATTTCCTTCCAGAGGGAGGGGAAAATACATTTAGTTTTAGCAGAAATACCTATCCCACCCCACCCTCATACCCAAACCCACCCCCTGATCTTGCTCAGGGCGTGATGCCTGTGCCAGGAAGCACGGTTGCTGCAGGACCTCACATCTGCCTCACAAACCTGCAGCCTGGGCACTTGAGGTCACATTTGACTGCAGGGAGAGGAACCACTGCCAGACTTGTTCACGCAGGAAGGCTGGGCCTCCGGCCTTCCATCCCGGCAGCAGGAACAGGCTTGCATCCTCAGAAGTTAGCCATCTATGGGATGTCTTCATTTACCCAGTGAGGCCTTCCTCTCTGGCCTGTTCTATCTGTCCTCCTTCCTACCAGTATCCCTTGACCTCATCCTTATCTATCTTGCTCTCTTTTCCCATCTCCCCAGTCATTCATTCATTCATTCATTCATTCAGCGATTGAGCTCGGATCAGTACATTCCCATTCTTGGTTCCTCTCCTCCTCAGGAACCCCTTGCTGTGAGGGTCCCTTGTTAGCTGCCCACTATTTTTTTTTTTTTTTTTTTTTTTTTTTTTGCGGTACAGGGGATTGAACTCAGGGGCATTCTATCTCTGAGCTATACCCCCAGCCCTATTTTTTTTATTCTTTATTTTTGAAACAGGGTCTCACTAAGTTGCAGAGGGCAGCTGCCCGCTATTAAGCAGAGCCATTCACACCCCCTTCCCTGACCAACTCCAGAGCTTGAGCTGTGTCAAGCCAACAGTATTCATATTAGTTGTTTTAACAACTTTGTTAAGGTGTAATTACATGCAATAAAGTCCAACCATTTTAAACAAGCAATTCGATGACTTTTGGCCAACACATCCAGCATGTGATCACTACCAAAATCAAGATATAGAACATTTGCATCTGCCCAGAAAGCTTTCTGGGGCGTGTATGTAATCAATTCTTCCCCCCGCCCCCCGCCCCACTCTTAATCTGTTTTTTTGTTTTGTTTTGTTTTTTCCCCACGTGTCTCTGGCTTCTTCCTTTCTTAGAATTTTTTATAAAAATGGCATTTCGTAACTTACAGACTTTTGTGTGCTGTGTCTTTTGCTTAGGTGCTGTTGAGCTTCCTCCATGTTGCTTATGTTGCTGAGAAGTATCCCACTATGGTTAGAACACAATTTGTTTATTGATTCACCAATTTATTGGCTTTGGGTTGTATTCAATTTAAGGCTAAAACGAATAGTTACTATGGGTGGGCCTTCATGAACATACTGTATGTTCATATTTTCATTTTTGTTAGATAGACGTGTGAGCTGCTGAGTAGTATAGTAAGTGTGCTTCACTTTATAAGAAATGGCAAACCTGTTTTCTAACATGTTTGTGCCATTTTGCATTCCCACCAGATGTGTACAAGAATTCTAATTGCTGGCCAGGCATAGTGGTACCTTACAGTAATCCCAATATTTGGGAGGCCAGGTTGGAGGATTACAGGATGGGGGCCAGTCTTAGCAATTTAGCAAGATCCTCAGTAACTTAGTGAGACCCTGTTTCAAAATTAAAAGGGCTAAGGGTGCAGCTCAGAGGTAAAATGCCCCAAGTTCAATCCCCAATACTAATTGTTCCACATTTTCATCAGCACTTGGTATGGTTGGTCTTTTTAATTCTAGCCATTCTTTAGACATGGAGTAGTATCTCTTAATTTGCCTTTCCCTGACAATTACTAATGCTGACATCTTTTCGTGTGCTTACTGGACACTTGATATATCTTTTGTGCTATCTTTTGCCCACTTTTAATTGGGTTGTTTTTTTTGTATTCTAAGAGTTTCCCCAATCTGTTTTTAATCTCCCTCTTTCTCCTTCCTACCTCCCTTTGTTCCTCTGGATCTATTGTTATCCTATTATGTCTCTGACCCAGTTTGACTTTCTGCCCATTCTCAGGGCCTTCCTTTCTCCCTTCTCTCCCTTTTCTCCCTTGCCTCCTTTCTTTTTCTTTGCACGTTCTCCTTTCTTTCACCTCTATGAAACCTCAAAACCTGATAATCTGGCCTCTTTTCCCATTTCATTTTAGAAATAACTCTCTTACAAGCACATAGATTTCCATCCTGGCCCTGGTCAGTGTTCCAAATAGGAAGAAAGCCCCTCTTCCCAGATGAAGGCCCAGAGAAGTGAAAATACAGAGCTTGGTGTAATGGAGGGATGGCTTCCTCGTGCCTAGAGGATTAGTGGTGTTTATGCATAGAAGTGCTTTTATTCAAACATAGTATTGGAAAGTCAGGAGTGTTACCTTCAACCTGTTGAACCAGTGGTCCTTAAACATAAGACTAGTTGTTTGCATAACAAAGCTCTCCCTTGACACATCTCCCAAGCCCAGCAGGATCTCCAGGCCTGTCACAGGGAAGGAGAAGCCTAGCACAAAGCCAGCTCCTTCTCTTGTTTGTTTGTAGAAACTTGTGTGGAAATATTTGATTGCAAAACACAGAACACTTTATTCCATGTTAGAGTAACCCAGAGAAAGGATTGTGGAATGGTTTCTTTTTTCTAAGTTTCACTGAAATATGATTTGCTTACCATACAATTCACCCATTTACCATGTAAATTCAGTGGCTTTTAGAATATCCGCAACTATGTACAATCAGTATTACTACAATTTGAGAACATTTCACCACTTCAGAAAGAAACCATAAACTGGGTGTGGCAGCACACGCTTGTAATCCCAGTACTTGGGAGGCTGAGACAGGAGGATCACAGGTTCACTGCCAGACTCAGCTACTTAGTGAGGCACTCTGCAACTGAGTGAGACCCATTTCAAAATAAAGAATAAAAATAGGGTTGGGGGTGTAGCTTAGAGATAGAATGCCCCCAGGTTCAATCCCCAGTACTGGAAAAAAAAAATAACTGGATTACACCTGTAATCCTAGTGCTTGGGAGGCTGGCATTTTTGAGGGCCAGCCTCAGCAACTAAAGAAGATCCTATTTCAGAAGCAACTAATAATGTTTCTATAAACATTTGTGTAAAAGTTTTTATGTGGTCCCATGTTTTTATTTCTCTTGGTCATATACTATGTATTTCTCTTGGGTCTATACTAGGAGTAAGCTTACTATGTTATGTGGTAATTCTCTATTTAATCTGAGAAACTACCAAACTATTTTCCAAAGGGCTTGCACAATTTTACATTCTCACCAACAATGTATAAAGTTTTCAATTTTTCTACCTCCTCATCAATACTTGTTATTATCTGACAGAAATGATTTTCTGATCATATAACTAGATCTTCAAAATGTCATACATACATACACAACCACAAATACATATATACAATAATTAACACAAACACACACATAACTACATGATTGTGCTTACCTGCACACTTCTCTATAGAGTTCACATATACAACATACACACAGAATATTAGATTTACAATCATATATGCAACTGCATATATAATCATATAAAGCATGCATGTATATCAACCCATCTACCACATGTGTGAATATAATCATATATGCAATAGACCACAATATTTGGGAGGCTGAGATAGGAGGATCAGAAGTTTAAGGCCAGCTTCAGCAACTTAGCAAGACCCTGTTTCAAAATTAAATAAGTGCCAGGTATGGTGGTACACGCTTGTAATCCCAGTACTTAGAAGGCTGAGATGGTAGGATCCAGATTTGCAGCCAGCCTCAGCTACTTAGTGAGACCCTCCACAACTTAGTGAGACCCTGTTTCAAAGTAAAGAATAAAAAAAATAGGGTTGAGGATGTAACTTGGAAGTAGAATGCCCCTGGGTTCAATCCTCAGTACCATAAAAATAAATAAATAAATAAACAAATAAATAAATAGGGCTAGGGATTTAGCTTAGAGGTAGAATACTCCTGGGCTCAATCCCCTGTGCCAAAATAATTAAAATATACAATAGGCCAGTGCCATCGCACTTGTACATATAATTGCTATAGGTTCTCAGCAAACATGACACATTTGCACACAGAAACAGAAAGATGTGTGCTCAGTAATGCATTCATTCCTGCACAAACACAACTACACAAACAATAGTTGTACCCACAGAACTGTCCTAGAAAGGCACACATATATAATTGCTTCATTATGGGTAGATAACTAAAAACAGATTGTGTTTATCCTGCTTAACATGGATCAGGTTAAGGCTTTGTTAGTCCTTGGTATACTAGGTAGATAGAGCTTTCTTTCTATTCATTTTTTTCATTCTTTAAACTATGGGTACGTATTGAGCACACGAGAAATAGAATGATGAAGAACACTGGCAGTCTTCATCCTCATAGAACTTACAGTCTAGTGGGGGAGCTAGTCAGTAAACAAGGAAGCAATCACAGTCTGTGAGATGTGGCAAGGGAGAAACAAGCGAAGCAGAATGTTAGGTAACAGGTGAAGTCCTGGAACAGTAGGCCGTTTCAGAAACTCTTATCATTGCTATTCCCTCTTGTATCCTAGAGAGACAGAAGGGACTCCGATTCATCTTCTGTAAGTCACTGAATAAGCTACCGTGTGTGTGCGTGCACGTGTGTGTGTGTGTGTGTGTGTGTGTGTGTGTGTGTGTGTGTTACCAGTAGTCAATGAGAGGATATGCTCAGAAACTAGAAGACTTAATTTTAAATTTTCTTTGTTTTGTAGCAGTTGGATAACCTTTCTTCCCCCTCTGAGTCTCTCTCAGTGCTTATTCTCAAAAATTAGAATTAACAAATTACCTTAACAAGGATTAAATTCACTTAAAAACTGCCTGGCACTTAAAATCTACCTGGCAAGTACTAAGTTCTGAATCAATATTAGCCATCATATCATTTTTCCAAGAGCAGATTTATTTAGAGGGAGGAGAGATCTCTGGGAAATAGTGGGGTAGGGCAGGGAGCAGGAGGAGGAGCCGGGCAATACCCCGTTGGCTGTAAATTGGAAAGCGCTCCATGGTATCTGAGCAGTCTTGTGGAATGCAGCCCTAGCATGCCACCACAGCAGGCCATAAACCAGTCAGTTCCGCCCCATTCTACCCCAAACCACAAGCCACAGAGAAGACGCATGATGGGTGGCACAGGGCATAATCCTTGGTTTTCAGCTGCGTCAAGTCTTTCTGTAGCAGCCTTGTTTGCTGCAGGCCTGGTTTGTGGCGTTCACTGGTTCTGCTTGGCTGTTTTTTCTGTCTGTGTAGGTCAGCACTTATCATCCTGCACCTGCCTCCCCAGGACATTCCACGGCCGTGGTCAGTCTGCCCAGCTCCCAGCAACACCTATCAGCTAACATGTGAGTAAAAAGTTCAGCCCTCCACCCCCGGTCCTGACACAGAAGGGTCATCTTTACCAGCCCTCTGCCACTGAGCCTCCCCACCTCAAAATCATCCCATCCAGAGAGACATTCTTTACCACCTTAAAATAAATTAAATAATGAAGCTGGGTGTGGTGACACACGCTTGTAATCCCAGTACTTGGGAGGCTGAGACAAGAGGATCGCAGGTTTGTGGCCAGCTTCAGATACTTAGTGAGGCCCTCTGCAACTTAGTGACACCCTGTTTCAAAATAAAGAATAAGAAATAGGGCTGAGAGAATAGCTCAGAGGTAAAATGTCCTGGGTTCAATCCCTAGTGCCACCAAAATAAATAAATAAATAAAAATAATGGTAAAAAAAAACACAAATTAGCAAGTCACAACATCCTAGCTTATTATTTTACAAATGCAAAAAAGACTGCAAAATTATATGCCACATCACTGGAAGGTTGGGTATTGAGCAACTGCTATTGTCTTTCTTCAGATTCAAAATGTTGGGTTATAAATAGATGTTGATTTAGTAACCAGAAAATGAATAAATATAGCATTTAAAGAAAGAAAGAACCCTTGTCGATGAGAATATACTCCCAGTCTCTTTGAAAGTATTCCAGTGTCTCATAGACCTTAGAATCTAGAAGGACTTGCAATTGTCAGGCCTGAGGCCCATATTCTGCTGACCCTGCATCCAGCAAGGCAAAGTAGGTTTTTTCTTTATTGCCTTTAGTTGGGCAGCTCTTCTCCCTCCTCAACCTCGGCCTCACTATTCCTATTGTCTTTCCTCCCCTGACTCATACCTGGATGTTACCTGTCTGATTCCCGTGTGGAGTTTAGAATGCAGTGTCATTGTTCTAATTCGAGTACATTCTTGCCGTGCTATAAGTCCACTCCCTCCATCGCACCATGCAGTCCATGTTCCACTGTGTGCCCACCACCAAAAATAAATTTAAAAAATTAACCCCTGCCTTCTAATTCCCGATGCACACATCTCTGTCTGTATTCAGGTAGCTCCTCAGGCCATTCTGGGAGTTAAACGTGTCCCTACTGTGGATCACAGGCATGGATCCGAGCGGCTTCTATACCGACCTCTCATTTCCCTGAGGCTTGCTGGCTGGGATCATTTTCTTGGGAGACACACAAGCATTAGGGCAAAAGCATCCTGGGTGGACCATTACCTATAAGACCCATCTCTGCCACTAATTCCTGGTCTCCATTTGAGGCCAGTTTCCCCACTGCTTCAATGCCAATATTGGCCTAAATCAGTGATTCATAGCTGTGTGGTGCCCTGTGAGGAGGGAAGAGATGGGGGAAGCAGGGATCTACCCCCCTCCACTGCTATTTCAACCAGGTTGTTGCACTTTCATCTGCCTTCCATGCTGAAGTTTCAGTTTCTCAAAGGTTTTTGTTGTTAGCCACTGGGTTGATGGGTCCATCTGCCTGTGCCATTGGCAGGCTCTGTGTCCTACCTTAGACACGCTCACCTTCTCCCCTCACCTGTGTCTCCTAGGTTTGTAGCCCTGCACACCTACTCGGCCCATGGACCTGACGAGCTGGACCTGCAGAAGGGAGAAGGTGTCAGGGTTCTGGGGAAGTACCAGGATGGATGGCTGAAGGGCATCTCCTTGGTCACAGGGAGAGTCGGCATCTTCCCCAACAACTATGTCATCCCCATTTTCAGGTGTGTCTCCTCCAATCTCAGGCATGGGGAGGTTGGGTCATCCTAGACCAGAAGCTTCTATGGGTTGGACTGATGGAGGACTTAAGGTGTCTTTCAGAGTATAGGCCAAGAAATAGCATTTGCCTCAGTATCTTTCTAACTCTTAAAAGAAATACATAGCAAATAGTTATCCTTTTTTATAGCTCTTCAGAGTTTACAAGTACTTTTCCCTCTTTGAACTCATTGACCATGCCCAAGAATCTTGTATTTATTACTTTACAAATAGGAAACTGATAGGCAGGATGAACCAACTTCCTTAAGAACTAGATTTCAGGATTTCTTCTGATGAGTCCCAGAAGTCCCACATCACATCCTATATCCCAACACTCCATCTAGTGGAATAATTGGAAAATATGCTCAGATGACCTCCTTAGAGTATGTTGGGAAAGCTCTCAGGATGCTAGACCATTAGGCAGAGTTTCCGTGAACTCAGCCCACAACTTGTCCACCCATGCTCCAGATCAAACACGAGTTATCCTGCAGGTCCTCTTCCTACAGTTTTTCCCATCCTTTTTTTTTTTTTTTTATTTTGCAGCAGACCTATTAATTTCATTGATCCACAGTTTGTCCGTCCACCTGGCAACATAACCCCAAAGCTACCTATGACTCTTGCCACCCCTACCCCATGTCAGGCCAGGCAGAGCCAGGAGGCAGTGAGACCATGACCACAAGTCAAGCACTGCTTTATGACATACCAGAGGATCACAATTCCAAGGAAAGTTAAGTCCCATTGTACTCTGTAGGGGTCATATCTAGAGTCATATGTTCATTTTGAGGGACCTTCATTTAGGAGGAGCACTGTGTCCGGAAGAGGGAGGCAGAGATGGTGAGGAAACAGGAAAAACTGGTAGAGACGCAGGTGTAGTTTAACCTGTAGGACACAAGGGAGAGGGATCATGATAGACTTGGAACCAGGAGGTAGACTTGTTGCATGGGTGACAGTGTAACAGACCAAGGGATGTGCCTTAGAAGGCCCTGGTTCAATAAAAAGCTATACTTTCTAAGCCTTTGATTTTTCCAACCAGGTTGACTGGTGAGGTAGAGGACCTCTTTTCAAGGGAGAGTACAAGCAAAGGCCAGATCCTCACAGATACAGGCTTATATAAAAAGGTTTCTTCACATGGCAGAAAGTTGGGTTTGAAGAGCATAGTTATTCCTTTCAATGCCAGGTTCTTGGAATTTGTTTAAAAGTCTATCCAAAGGCAAACTAGAAATGTCTATAACTGATGCTCTAATTCATGACTTCAACGAATATTTATTGAGTGCTAACTATATGTCACACACCTTTCTAGGAACTGGAAAAATACCAATGAATTAAAAATACACAGAATTTTTGCCCAGAGAAGCTTATAGTCTAGTGTTAGGGAGAGATAATGAACAAGTAATATATGACATATGTTTATAAGGGCTTAAGAAAGAAAACCAAGAGGAAACCAGGCATGGTGGCGCACGCTTGTAATCCCAGCATTTGGGAGGCTGAGACCGGAGGATCTGGGTTTGCGGCCAGCCTCAGCTACCTAGTGAGGCATTCCGCAACTTAGTGAGACCCTGTTTCAAAATAAAGAATAAAAATTAGGGCTGGATGGGGGTGTAGCTCGGAGGTAGAATGCCCCTGAGTTCAATTCCCAGTACCACAAAAAAAAGAAAACCAAGAGGAAGGGATAGAATTTGGGGAGGGGGTTTTACAGTTTTAGATAGGCTGGTCAGAGATGGCCTTACCACAAAGTAAGAAAAGAAATGAAGGAAATAAAGAGATGTATCATGTGGATCTCTGAGAGAAGTACATTTTAAACCAAAGGAATAGCAAGTACAAAGTAGAATGTCGGAGTGTGCCTTTCATGAATGCCAATTGAATTGGATCAGAAAAAGTGAGGGGAGATTAGTAGAAGATGAGGTCAGAATAGTAAAGGTGGGCCAAGTCATCTAGAATTTCCTAGTCACAAGGAAGGATTTGAATTTAACCCTATTGCAGAATTTCAAGCATAGAGGTGATGTGATCAAACTTATTTTTAACCAGATCTCTACAGTTTCTGGATTGAGAATAAACTATAGAGGAAAAGGTGGAAGCAGAAAACCTAGCTAAGGGAATATTGTAAAAATCCTAGGCAGAGGTGACGGTGAATAGGACCAAGGTGGTGTGAGTCATAGAGGTAGGGAGAAGTGGTTAGGTTGTGGAAATATCCTAAAATGAGAGGCAGCAGGGTTTTCTAACAGATCAAATACTAGGTATGAAGGAATAGAGGAATTAAGGTGAGTCCAAGAAACAACTTGGACTGTAGTTAGAGTTGCCTTTTACTGAGATGATGATGATGAAACCCATAAAAAGAGCAGATTGAGTTATGGAGGAAGCAAAAGCTTAGTTTACAGCAGATTAAGTCTGAAATGCCTATTAATCCAAGTAAAGATGTTGGTGAGCAATTGAGTATGTAAGTCTAGCATTTAAGCGAGAGCTCCAGGCTTGAGATGGTATTTAAAGCCCTAGGATAAGATGAGATCATCAGAGTAAGATCAATTCTATCAAGATACTGACAGTGAGCCAGAAGCTAAAATCTTCAAGGATCAAGGATGGGTGCAACCCTAGGGGGCGAATGATGATTGCAGAAGGTGGGGCAGTGTATGGTAGAGTCCAATGATGTGAGTCAAAGCTGAGAAGTATTTAAGAGGATGAGGAATGATCTAGAAGTAATCAATGAGAAGCAAAGAGAATGCCCTAACTTATGAACAGTTTCTTCCATGGGCTCTAAAATTCTTCCATGAATTTTCCAAGGCTTATGCCTACTACTAGGCTTTAGCCTCAAATCCTGGTTCACAGCATCAAAGAACCATTAGAATAAGAGCGACGATATACTTTATCATCTAAACTAGGACACTTTTGAGCAGGTATACACTGAGAGTTTCCTGGGGAAACCAGGATATATGGTCACTCTGATAAGAATGCACATAGGACTCCATCCCAGTATATTTCAAGTATCTGGCTTCCATTTCTCTTCCCCTTGGCTTTTTTCCTGGGAAGATGTCTCATGCTCTTGGGCCAGTCGTGAGCTTCTGTCCTTGTCCTCTCTGAAATGAATGCATGTGAGACCGTGAATAGAGTTTCAGCAGCATAGGTCACTAATGCCTCCCAACTCACAGAAATCTCAATATATGCATTGCTTGAACTGCTACTAATGCTGAAGCATGGTTTTTCTTATGGGGAAGTAGCATGCCCAAGAACAGGTCCCTCTCAAGAATATGCTCCTCCTGAGGGTTATTAGGTGGCAGGGTCAAGGCTTTCTCGATGTTAGTGTATTCTCCTTGGTGGTCTTCCCAATACAAAGAAAGTTCCATCCTCACTAGCCTTGGGCATGAATTGCATGTGCCCAATTCATCTGCCTGAGTGCAGGAAACCCTTGTTCTTAATCACCCTTTCGCTGTGGGAAGTTTCCTTCTCCCCATTTCTCAGGGCTGGAAAATGCTGTCCTATGTCAGCTGAGTTTCTACTACTCCTACTAAGTTGTATGTGAGAACCCAGTGGGTTGAGCTCCATTCTGATGTGTGACTCTGTTTGATCTCTTTTCTCTCTCAGACTTTGTTCTCTGTTTGCAATGGTGGCTCTGCACTGCCACCCAGCCTCCTTGGTGTATAGTACATCCTAGGAAATAGCCGGAGCTGGAGAAGCAGTGCCCCAGAGCATTGGAACCTTTGCTCTTATTAGTCATCCCCAATGAACACAGCCAGCCAGAGTCGGAATTAACTATAGATAAGAACTGACCAAAATGTCAAAGTTTAGAGTTAAGCAAGTGAGCGTTTTAACCACCAAGAGTCGAAAAG
>PVLC010023559.1:0-25444 GCA_004027655.1 Graphiurus murinus
CACCTGGCCCTTTTATTTCTTATTTTGAAACGAGTTCTTGCTAAGTTGCTGAGGCTGGCCTCAAACCTTTGATCCTCCTGTCTCAGCCTCCCAGGTACTGGGATTATAGGAGTGCACCACTGGGCCCAGCTTTTAACTTTTTACTATTTAGTAGTCATGTGTAAAGTCTAAGTTCTCCATTTTGTGATAGTTTTTCTTAGAAGAACCATACTGATTTTCCTATAGCTTCTCTGAGGAGAAGATCTTAGATATAGGGGTTAAGGAAATTTATCAACTCTTTTTTTGTGCACCTAGGTGTTCTGGCACTCCAGCACTCATGTCCTGGGGGCAGCTGCTGAACAATTCCTGGGTGCTATTCTATGCCGAGGTCCAAGTACACAGTGTGGATTTTACCATGATTTTTTCCTGGGAAAGGAGCGGTGAGTAGTGCAAGGAAGAAGGAGAATGACTCTGGGGTGGTTGTGAGAAGCTCTTCTGTGTCTTAGGTACCAGAGGCGCTCTACCACCAAACTACACCCCCAGCCTTTTTTTCTTTCTTTTTTTTTTTTGAGACAGCATCTCAGTAAGTTGCTCAGGCTGACCTTGAACTTACAATCCTCCTATCTTAGCCTCCCAAGATCTGGGATTCTAGGCATGCACCTCTGTGCATGGTTAGTCATGTTTAATTTGGAAGAGAAAGCTGGGCCAGGGCCTCTCTAGGCCTCAGTTGTGACATTCTTGGATGGCAGGACCTCACCAACTTCATTATTAGATTATGTCTTTCTTTTTTGTCTAATTCTGCTTGAAACTTGCCTTCTCTAGTCATCATGAATTCTTCAGATTTTATTTCATCTGTTACTATTGTTCTAATTTTGTCCATCCAGATTTCCTGAGCTCAACTTTTAAATTTCCTGAGCTCAACTTTTAAATTAAAGCTTTTGCCCCAGTTGTAAATCTGTACCTTGGGCTGTAGATATAGCTCAGTGGTACAGTGCTTGCTCAGCATGCACAAGGCCCTAGGTTTGATCCTCAGCACAAAAACAACAAAAACCCCACCTGTACCTGATTTCCTATGCATTTTTTCTCTGAGTTTGTCTGTCTTGGCCAGTAATTCTAGACTTTTCTTGGATGGCAGGACCTCACCCCCTAGCCAAATGCTGTGTCACCCAGGTGATGCTTCATAGAGGAAGCAAGCTAACCAACTCTTCCATTTTCAGGACAGTCCGGGGCTCAGAGTTGCCTATTTTGGAGCGGATTTGCCAGGAGATTGCAGCTGCTGCACAACCCTTCCGGAGGCTTGAGGCTTCCCAGGATCAGCTTCGCCAGCTCTTCAAGGTGAAATGCTAACACATGGTTTTAGGTGGAAGATTGAGGCATGAGGGAAAGAGTAGCTTTCCCCCAGGACATCTTTGCAGAAAGAAAGACTTGGCTTCACTCTTCCCATCTGCCTTCCTCTAGGATAACCCCTTTAAGCTTCGTCTGATTGAGGAGAAAGTGACAGGCCCAACAGCAACAGTATATGGGTGAGCACTATCAAGTTTAAAGAAAGAAAGGAAAGGGCTGGGGATGTAGTTCAGTGGTACAGCATTTGCCTGACATGTGCAAGGTCCTGAGTTCATCCACAATGCTGTAAAAAATAGAAAAGAGTGAGAGGTGGGGAAGCAGGAAAGAAGGCCAGAAATAGAATGAGGGAAGGAAGATAGAAGGTAATCAGTGTTGCTCCAGGAAAAAAAAAGGAGGGGGGACGGAATTGATCATCTGCCATTATTCACTCTACCAGTAGAACAGTTCCTTCCCCTCCACCTCTTCTTCCTATCAGCTAAAGCCTAGGAAAGGGAGAAAATGAGATGCTCAAGAATCTGGGAAGGCTGGGCGTGGTGGCACACGCTTGTAATCCCAGTACTTGGGAGGCTGAGACAGGAGGATCCAGCTTCGCAGCCAGCCTCAGCTACTTAGTGAGGCCCTCTGCAACGTAGCAAGACCTTCAAAATAAAGAGTGAAAAATAGGACTGGGGGTGTAGCTTGGAGGTAGAATGCCCCTGGGTTTAATCCCCAGTATTGCCAAAAAAAAAAAAAAAAAAAAAAAAAAAAAAGAATCTGGGAAGCACTCACTTGCTTTTCTTTCTCCCAGGTGTGGCACATTGGTTGATCTCTGCCAGGGTCCCCATCTTCGGCACACTGGACAGATTGGAGCTCTGAAGCTGCTGACGGTCAGTTGTGAGAGTGTAATTAGGTTGACACTCCTGTTTTCACAGAAGCAGGAAAATGAGAAGATGATCCTCTCTCCCAGCCCCTCCTCTGTCCTCAGAAAGTGACAGGCCCAGCAGCAGTAGTAGATGGGTGAGCATTGTCAAGATTAAAGAGAGCAAGGAAAGGGCTGGGCTGCATTCTAGAATCTCCCAATTTGATGACAAATACTAGATGCCCTGCCAGGGCCCTGAAGCCAATTCAGTTTTTTTTTCCTGGTGGTTCTGGAGATCAATCCCAGGATCTTGTGCATGCTAATTAAGTGTTCTACCACTATTTATTTATTTATTTGTCTTAGGGATTTAGCCTAGGGTGTTCTTTTTCTTTCTTTCTTTTTTTTTTTTTTTTTTTGTGGTACTACAGGTTGAATCTAGGGATATTCTACCTCTGAACTACATCCCCAACCCTATTTTATATTTTTTTATTTTGAAACTGGGTCTTACTAAGTTGCTGAGGCTGTCCTCGAACCTGCAATCCTGTCTCAACCTTCCCAGTACTGGGATTACAGGCATGTGCCACCATGCCCAGTTCCCCAGTCTTTTTTAAAATTATTTCAAGACAGAGTTTTGCTCAGTTGCTCAGGCTGGCCTCAAACTTGTGATCCTGTTGCGTTAGCCTGCTGGATAGCTGGAATACAGGCCTGCACCACCATGCCCAGTCTCATCTTCCTTTGATGCCCTCTATCCACCCACAGAACTCGTCA
This sequence comes from Graphiurus murinus, assembly GCA_004027655.1. Taxonomy (NCBI): domain Eukaryota; kingdom Metazoa; phylum Chordata; class Mammalia; order Rodentia; family Gliridae; genus Graphiurus; species Graphiurus murinus. Next base: position 2,930 of record PVLC010023559.1, read on the forward strand.
TCCTTGTGGAGGTCTTCAGAGGCTGCAGAGACACTGCAGAGAGTGTCGGGAATTTCCTTCCCCACAGCTGAGCTGCTGCAGGCCTGGGAGGCACAGAGGGAGGAAGCGGGACTGCGGGACCACCGGCGCATCGGGAAGGTGCAGAGCTGGGGAAGAGGGCGGATAGTGATGGAGCTGGAGGAAGATGAAGGGTCCTAGTTATGGAGTTTGGAGCAGATTCAGTCAAACAGACTGAGCAGCTCTGTTAGTTGTTTCTTCTGGTTCCAAAGCCCTTCTCCCTTGAAGTGACAATTTTGTCCCCAGGAACAGGAGCTCTTCTTCTTCCATGAACTGAGCCCTGGGAGCTGCTTCTTCCTGCCACGAGGGACAAGGGTGTATAATGCCCTGATGGCTTTTATCAGAGTAAGGTGTACCCAAGTCCAAGAAAAGAAGACTAGAGAGGGGCTGGTGGTCGGGGATAGGGGTGGGGGGTGGGGTAGAAGCCAAGATATTTGAGTTGAAAGAAGGGGATTGGAAGCATAAACATAAGTATTGTAAAGTGCTGGTGAGGTTTAGCAAAGTACTACAGTTGTGTGGTCTGCAATGGGGGAGCAAAGATGATGGAACGTGGTATTTAATAGCTTGTGACTGTGGTTAAAATGATCTGAGAGTGCAGGAGAATTACCTAGGCATCTCCCTGCTCTCCTTGCTGATATTCCATGTCTGTACCCTCCTCTCCAGGCTGAGTATGCCCGCCGTGGTTTCTCAGAGGTGAAAACTCCCACACTGTTTGCTACAAAACTCTGGGAACAGTCAGGGCACTGGGAGCATTATAGGGAAGACATGTTTGCCCTGCAGCCCCCAGGCTCTGACAGGCCTTCCAGCTCCCAGAGAGACCACCCTGCCAAGCTTCCCACAGACACACTCGCCCTCAAGCCCATGAACTGCCCTGCACACTGGTGAGCTGGGAGCCAGGACGCTGGATCCTCCTGGGGCTGGTAATCATCAGGCTGCTAAATGCAAAGCAACGACAGTCCCTTGGAAAGAGTATGGGGCCCCTGATTGGAGTCTTGAGATTGCCCTCGAGCTAAGAATGTGAATTTGGGAAATTCATTCTACCTCTTGGTCTCAGCCTCCTTACAAGGCTCAGTGCCCATGACAGAACAGGAACACAGTAAACGATGCCTGTTACTGTGTGACTTAGAAGTTCACCTTGGAGCCGGGCGTGGTGGCGCACGCTTGTAATCCCAGCATTTGGGAGGCTGAGACCGGAGGATCCGGGTTTGCAGCCAGCCTCAGCTACCTAGTGAGGCACTCCGCAACTTAATGAGACTCGGTTTCAAAATAAAGAATAAAAAATAGGGCTGGGGGTATAGCTTGGAGGTAGAATGCCTCTGAGTTCAACCCCCAGTACCACACACAAAAAAAGAAGTTCACCTTGGAACCAGGCAGCCTTACACTGAGACGAATGGGATTGACTGGACTCAGTGGGAGGATGCGACAAGGTGGAGAGGGTGTGGCTGATGGGGCGGAGAAAATAGGCAAGCTGACTAGTGGGAGGAGCAGTCTCTATGGCCCTGACCCCTCCGCCCCCCACCCTCAGCTTGATGTTCGCCCACCGGCCCAGATCCTGGCGGGAGCTGCCTGTGCGGCTGGCTGACTTTGGAGCCCTGCACCGAGCTGAGGCCTCTGGCAGCCTGGGAGGACTGACCCGGCTGTGGCGCTTTCAGCAGGATGATGCTCATATCTTCTGTGCACCAGATCAGGTGGCCCTTCCCTGGCTTTGCCAAAGCATCTCTTGAACCACACCTTTCCTTGACTTCTGTTAACCTCCAACGCCCTTGCCCTTCCATTGCCCTCTGCATATACTACAGTTCAGCTGCATTCTGCCTCCAGCTTGCTTCTCCTACCTCTCTATGTTTTTGCCCTCTTTTTATCGAAAAGTACCACCATCCCAGATCTCTAGCTGACACACAACTCACCCACCCTTATTTCCTTAGCTGGAAGCAGAGATCCGAGACTGTCTTGATTTCCTCCGCTCTGTCTACACTGTCCTTGGGTTCTCCTTCCACCTGACTCTGTCCACCCGGCCATCTGGATTCCTAGGGGAGCCTCACCTTTGGGACCAGGCTGAGCAGGTAAGCAGGAGGTAGGGAAGCAGAGGCAGATAAGCTGCTCTTGAGTGGAAGAGGCGGTGCTACAACAGCTAGGGTCCTCAGATGCAGGAATATGCTGAGGAAAGCTGGCTGCGGTGACACACATCTGTAATCCTAGTTTTCAGAGGCTGAGACAAGAGGATTACAAGTTTGAGACCAGCCTCAGCAACTTAGCAAGACCCTATTTAAAAAAAAAAAATAGAAACTAAGTGTGGTGGCGCACGCCTATAATCCCAGTACTTGGAAGGCTGAGATCACAGATTTCCAGCCAGCTTCAGCTACTTAGTTAGGTCCTCCACAACTTAGTGAGACCCTGTTTCAAAATAAAGAATAAAAAACAGGGCAGAGAGTATAGCTCAGAGGTAGAATGCCCCTGGGTTCAATCCCTAGTATCGCAAAAAAAAAAAAAAAAAAGGAAAATAGGGCTGTGGTATAGCTTAGGGGTAGAATGCTCCTGGGTTCAATACGGACCACACACACACACACACACACAAAAAAAAAAAAATTAAATAAATAAGTAAATAAAAATAAAGAATAAAAAATAGGATCGGGGATGTAGTTGGAGGTAGAATGCCTCTGGGTTCCATCCCTAGTACCACACACACAAAAAAAAGGAATATGCTGAGGAAGTGATTTGCAGGAACTAGAAGGGTGGCTGGCTCAAAAAGTGTCAGATGAAGTATTCTTTTGTTCCATCTCCACTACAGGTCCTTCAACAGGCCTTGGAAAAATTTGGAGAACCCTGGGGCCTCAATCCTGGAGATGGTGCTTTTTATGGACCTAAGGTAAACTGGGAGCCTGATTAGAGTTTTACTTATTCATATTTTGTTTTATTAAATATTTAGTAAGCCGGGTGTGGTGGCGCACGCTTGTAATCCCAGTATTTGGGAGGCTGAGACCGGAGGATCCGGGTTCGAGGCCAGCCTCAGCTACCTAGTGAGGCACTCCACAACTTAGTGAGACCCTGTTTCAAAATAAAGACTAAAAAATAGGGCTGGGGGTGTAGCTCGGAGGTAGAATGCCCCTGAGTTCAATCCCCAGTACCGCAAAAAAAAAAAAAAAAAAAATTTAGTAGATGCAAAGAAACATTCTTAAGCTTATGTAGATTTAAAGAAGAGCAGTACATTTCATGCTCCCATGGAACTTGTGGTCTAGTGAGGGCTGTGGAAGGTAATTCTGGCAGCCTTCACTAGTGGGCTGTGGACCAGTGCTATAGGCCCTGAGGGAGCACAGGGGATTAGCACTGCTCAGGACAGGAGAGGTTCCCTGAAAGAGTCACTCTCCAGTTTACACACTTAAAATCCCAGTACTTGGGAGGTTGAGACAAGAAGATTGCAGGTTCGAGGACAGCTTCAGCAACTTAGCAAGACTCTCAACAACCTAGTGAGACCCTGTTTCAAAATAAAAAAATAAGCCAGGTATGGTGGCACATGCTTGTAATCCCAGTACTTGAGACAGAGGATTGCAGGTTTGAGGATAGCCTCAGCAAATGGTGAGACTCTCATTAACCTAGAAAGACCCTGTTTCTTTTTTTTTTTGTTTATTGTGGTATTGGGGATTGAACTCAGGGGCATTCTACCTCTGAGCTATACCCCTAGCCTTATTTTTTTTTAATTTGGAAACAGGGTCTTACTAGGTTGATAAAAGTCTCACTACTTGCCTGAGGTTGTTCTTGAACCTGTGATCCTCCTGTCTCAGCCCCCCAAGTACTGGGATTACAAATATGTGCCATCACACCTGGCTCGACCTTGTTTCAAAATAAAAATAAAATAGGAAGCCAGGCATGATGGCACACGCTTGTAATCCCAGTACTTGGGAGCCTGAGACTGGAGGATGTGAGTTCCTGGCCAACCTCAGCTACTTAGGGAGGCCCTCCACAACTTAGTGAGATCCTGTTTCAAAATAAAGAATAAAAAATAGGACTGGGAGTCGGGCGTGGTGGCGCACACTTGTAATCCCAGCATTTGGGAGGCTGAGACCGGAGGATCCGGGTTCGCAGCCAACCTCAGCTACCTAGCAAGGCACTCCGCAACTTAGTGAGACCTGGTTTCAAAATAAAGAATAAAAAATAGGGCTGGGAAGCCGAGCGTGGTGGCACACGCTTGTAATCCCAGCATTCGGGAGGCTGAGACCGGAGGATCTGGGTTCGCGGCCAACCTCAGCTACCTAGTGAGGCACTCCGCAACTTAGTGAGACTCGGTTTCAAAATAAAGAATAAAAAAAAAAAAAATAGGGCTGGGGGTATAGCTCGGAGGTAGAATCCCCTGAGTTCAATCCCCAGTACCGCAAAAAAAAAAAAAAAAAAAAAATAGGGCTGGGGATATAGCTCGGAGGTAGAATGCCCGTGGGTTCAGTCCCTAGTACCTAGTACCACACACACACAAAAAAAATGCTGAGGCTATCCTTGAACCTGCAATCCTCCTGTCTCAGTCTCAGCCTCTCAAGTACTAGGATTACAAGTATATGTTACAATGCCTTTTTTTAAGACGTGGTCTTACTTAAGTTGCTGAGGCTGACCTCAAAGTTACAATCTCCGAACCCCAGCCTCCCAAGTAGCTGGGATTGTAGACATGTGCCATCATGCTGAACTTATACTGCTCAGTTTTATGTCCCATATGGGTTTTTGTTGTTGTTGTTCTTGCGTGTTTTTTGCAGTTCTGGGGTTTGAACCACCAGGGGCATTCTACCTTGGAGCTACACCACCAGCACTATTTTTTATTCTTTATTTTGAAACAGGTCTCACTAAGTTGCAGAGGGCCTCACTAAGTAGCTGAGGTTGGCTGAGAACCTGTAATTCTTCTGTCTCAGCCTCCCAAATCCTGGGATTACAAGTGTGTGCCACCATACCCAGCTATTTCCCACATGTTTACGGTATATGCCTGTAATCCTAGCTACCCAGAAGACCAAAGCAGGGGGATTGCAAGTTTGAGGCCAGCCTAGGCAATTTACAAGACCCTCTCTCAAAATGAAAACTTTAAGAAGGGCTGGAAGCCGGGCGTGGTGGCACACGCTTGTAATCCCAGTAGTTGGGAGGCTAAGACCGGAGGATCCAGGTTTGTAGCCAGCTTCAACTGCTTAGTGAGGCCCTCTACAACTTAGTGAGACCCTGTTTCAAAATAAAGAATAAAAAATAGGACTAGGGGTATAGCTCAGAGACAGAATGCCCCTGAGTTCAAACCCCAGTACTGAAATAAAGAAAAAAAAAAAAAAAAGCCAGGCGTGGTGGCGCACACTTATAATCCCAGGATTTGGGAGGCTGAGACCAGAGGATCCAGGTTCGCAGCCAGCCTCAGCTACCTAGTGAGGCACTCTGCAACTTAGTGAGACCCTGTTTCAAAATAAAGAATAAAAAATAGGGCTGGGGGTGTAGCTCAGAGGTAGAATGCCCCTGAGTTCAATCCCCAGTACCGAAAAAAAAAAAAGAAGGGCTGGAGACGTAACTTAGTCGTAACTTAGTGTAGAGCCCTTGTCTAGCATGCTTGAGGCCCTGGCTTCAATCCCTAGTATCACAAAACAAAACAGAAACAGTAGGTGCTTGATGGACTGTTTGAGAATGGAGCCATGGTGGTGTGTGGGGGTGCTGGTGGGATGAAGGGTATGGCCATAGTGTGGTTGAGGCAAAGGTCTCTGCAGTGAGAAACTGGGAACTGAGATGCTAGAGTGTGGATACCTCCTCATGTTACTACACTGTTATTAAGGAGATAGAGCTACTAAGAGCCAGAGTGTATGAAGTAGAGTAGAGAGGTAGGGTGCAATGGGTGACCTGTCTCTCCAAGTAGCCTGGGACATGGGTAGGTAGAAGAGTGGGGTGGTAGCAGTCTGGTTTCAGTCATGCCCTCCTATCTGTCTTCTGCAGATTGACGTGCACCTCCAAGATGCCCTGGGTCGGCCCCATCAGTGTGGGACACTCCAGCTTGACTTCCAACTGCCCCTGAGATTCGACCTCCGGTACAAGGGGTACAGAAACTTACTCCATCCCCTTTTCTCATTAGCCCATGGAATAGGTGAACAAGTTACCCTCTATCTATGACCCTAAAAACTAAACCAAATCTTTTACACCCTCCCCTGCTAGGGCAGAATATTTCTTTAAAACTGGAAGGTAGCCAGGAGTGGTGGCACGTGCTTGTAATCCCAGTACTTGGGAGGCTGAGACAGGAGGATCACAGGTTCACGACCAGCCTCAGCTACTTTGTGAGGCCTTCTGCAACTTAGTGAGACCCTGTTTCAAAATGAAGAGTAAGCTGGGTGTGGTGGCACATGCTTGTAATCCCAGTACTTGGGAGGCTGAGACAGGAGGATTGCCGGTTCGAGAACAGCGTCAGCAAGTAGTGAGACTCATCAACCTAGGGAGACCCTGTTTCCAAATAAGAAATAAAATCGGGCTGGGGGTGTAGCTCGGAGGTAGAATTTCTCTGGGTTCAATCTTCAGTACCACACACACACACAAAGAGAATAAAAATAGGGCTGGGGATGTAGCTCAGAGGTAGAATGCCCTGGGTTCCATCTCCAGTACCACAAAAAAAACAAAAAAACTGGAAGGTAGCCAGGTGTGGTGGTGCACACCTATAATCCCAGTACTTGGGAGTCTGAGATGTGAGGATTGCAGGTTTGAAGTTTATGTTTCAAAATAAAAAATAAAGGGGCTGTGTTTAGCCATGGGTTTATTCCCCAGTACCAAAACAAATGAAACAAAACAAAAATGTGAAGGTGATCTTGGGTGCTTACTTTGTGACACTTCTGTCCTTTTTCCTCCAAGGCAGGCGGGGACCCTAGAGCGACCAGTCCTCATTCACCGAGCAGTGCTTGGTTCTGTGGAGAGGCTGCTAGGAGTGCTGGCAGAACACTGTGGGGGGAAATGGTGAGGCCCCTAATGTTAGGTAGTTCCTCCTCCAGTCCCACCCCCCTCAGGTCCCAACTTGTTTCCTTCCTTGCTTGCTACAGCTACACTTCTGACCAGAGCCAGAATGAATGACTTGCTTCCCCTGTTCCTTCCCAATCAGGCCACTGTGGCTGTCCCCATTCCAGGTGGTGGTCCTCCCTGTGGGGACTGAGCAAGAAGAATATGCCAGAGAGGTGAGGAGTGTGTGTGTGTGTGGGGGGGAGGGACAGTAGGGAATCCAGTGTTGGCCCTGGGTAGGGAGGGGCCATGAGGGTAGTGGGAGGGCACAGCCTCAGAGTCAGGGACGGCGCAACAGCAGCAGCCGTCCTATATGCTGAAAACTCTGTGTCTAGAAAATGAGTTTGGTGTCTGCCTTGTAGGGATGTATGAAAATTAAATTAACAAGGCTGGGCATCTAGCTCATTGGTAGAGCGCTTGCCTAACACATGTAAGGCCCTAGGTTCCATTTCCAGTATTGAAAAAAGAAATTAACCAGCGTTAAACACTGCTGGGCATGGTGGAGCATGCCTATATTCCCAGCAACTTGGCAGGCTGAGGCAGGAGGATTGAGGCCAGCTTGGACAACCTAGGGAGACCCTGCTTCAAAATAAAAAATAAAAAGCCAGGCGTGGTGGCACACGCTTGTAATCCCAGCATTTGGGAGGCTGAGACTGGAGGATCCAGGTTCTCGGCCAGCCTCAGCTACCTAGTGAGGCACTCTGCAACTTATGAGACCCTGTTTCAAAATAAAGAATAAAAAATAGGACTGGGGCTGTAGCTTGGAGGTAGAATGCCCCCAGGTTCCATCCCCAGTACCACACAAAAAATAAAAAGGGGAGCCAGGTGTGGTAGCGCACACTTGTAATCCCAGCACTTGGGAGGCTGAGACTGGAGGATCTGAGTTCGCAGCCAGTCTCAGCTACTTAGTGAGGCACTCCACAACTTACCGAGACCCTGTTTCAAAATAAAAACAAAACAGAGCTAGGTGTGGTGGTGCACACTTGTAATCCAAGCATTTGGGAGGTTGAGACCTGAGGATCGGGGTTCGTGGCCAGCCTCAGCTACCTAGTGAGGCATTCCGCAACTTAGTGAGACCCTGTTTCAAAATAAAGAATGAAAAACAGGGCTGGGGAAGCCGGGCGTGGTGGCGCACACTTGTAATCCCAGCATTCGGGAGGCTGAGACCGGAGGATCCGGGTTCGAGGCCAGCCTCAGCTACCTAGTGAGGGACTCCGCAACTTAGTGAGACCCTGTTTCAAAATAAAGAATAAAAAATAGGGCTGGGGGTATAGCTCGGAGGTAGAATGCCCCTGAGTTCAATCCCCATTACCGCAAAAAAAAAAAAAAAAAAAAATAGGGCTGGGGGTATAGCTTGGAGGTAGAATGCCCATGAGTTCAATCCCTAGTACCGCAAAAAATAAAGAATAAAAAATGGGACTGGGGATGTAGCTCGGAGGTAGAATGCCCCTGGGTTCCATCCCCAGTTCTGCAAAAAATAAATAAAAATAAAAAGGGGCAGGGATATGGCTCAGTGGGAGAGCCTGGCACTCAGGCCCTAGTATTGGGGAAAAGTGGTACACGCTGCCTGCAAAGCAGAGCACAGGAAAGGGTGTGGGTCCAGGTTGGTTTTAGTCTTCCTTTCTGAGGAGAATTGAGAGATTGGCTGGTGCCAGAGCGAGCACCAGCCTAAAAGGTAGGCAGGGTCCAGGGCGTGGTTGAGATCTCTGCTCCAACAGGTGGGCATGGAGGGAGGCCTGGAAGAGGAGGGGCTAGGTATGCACCTGGGAGCACTGCATCGGGGGATGAGGGACAGGACAGGGCAACTGAGGAAGGTAGCATCTCACTGTCCTAGCTCCTCAGTCTTCCATCACATTTACTTCTTGTCACCAACCTGTGTCCCAGGTACAACAGAACCTACAAGCAGCAGGTCTGGCCAGCGACCTGGACGCTGATCCTGGAGTGACCCTCAGCCGGCGAATCCGCCGGGCCCAGCTGGCCCACTACAATTTTCAGTTTGGTAAGTGAGTAGGTCAGCCTGGGTCCTCATGAGGACCCTGTGTCCTTGTGCCTGCCCTCTGCATTCTTCTTTTCATTAGGACTATTAAGTTTGGTTATGGCCGGGCGTGGTGGCGCACGCTTGTAATCCCAGCATTCGGGAGGCTGAGACCAGAGGATCCGGGTTCAAGGCCAGCCTCAGCTACCTAGTGAGGCACTCTGCAACTTAGTGAGACTCGGTTTCAAAATAAAGAGTAAAAAATAGGGCTGGGGGTGTAGCTCGAAGGTAGAACGCCTCTGAGTTCAATCCCCAGTACCGCAAAAAAAAAAAAAAAAAAAAAGTTGGTTATGTGCATATTTGGGTTAATTGGGGCTCATTACCTGAGCTGGGGAGGAGCCTGACTCATTTACCCAGCAAGCTACTTAACACTGCTCCTGCCCACAGCTACTTCTGTCCCTCAGAACAGTTTTTCTCTTATTAACCCCACCCTAGGGGGTTTCAGTTAGGTTAATTAGCAAAGGGAACATCAGAGAGAAAGGGATGTTAAGGCGGCATTAATTAATTAATTAGCCTTGTTTATTGTACAGCTGGATGGAGCAGCCCTAAGGGTGAGAAGGGCCTTAAGGAGAAGTCCAGCTCTGTTTCACTCCTGCCTTTTCATTTTCCAGAGTTGAGAGCTCTTGAAGGCCAGGAGCAAGAACTCCTCAGCCAGACCCCCTCTCCCTCAGCCACAGCCACTCACACCCTCTAGTGCTCAGCTGTCCTGTGGTCCCAGACTTGCGCATATGCATCCCCCCTGGTCCCCCCCACTGCAGCGGACTTGCACATATGTGTATCCCCTACCTCTGTCCTCCCTTTCCTTTAGTGCCCCCACCCACATACACCAGTCACACACAGTTTTTTTGTGTGTGTGTCTGGTCACCCATCTGTTTGTCTTTCTCTGGTCGACTCTGACCCCTGGGCTCCTGACCAGAAGTGATAAGCTGGGTAGAGCCTGGAACATTATCTTCTCAGGATGAGCCATGAACTGGAGAGCAGGCATGCTAAATGGCTAAATATATCCTTCATGAAACCCTATCTAGGCTCTGCTCCCACCCTTCCTAAAGGCTTCTCCTGAGTTTCTGCAAAGCCAAAGGAAATATCCCATGTGGGAGAATTTGCCCTGAGATTCCCAAACCTCCCTTCTTTCCACAGTAGTTGGCCAGAAAGAGCAGAGCAGAAGGACGGTGAGCATACGGACCCGAGACAACCAGCGCCTCGGGGAGCGGGGCCTGGCAGAGGCTGTGCAGCGGCTGCTGGAGCTGCAGAACGCCAGGGTCCCCAATGCGGAAGAAGTCTTCTGAGCCTCTGCCTACACGATGCAAAGGACCCGAGAGAGCCACCAGCCTCCCTTGACACGGGAATCCTCAGAACTGCCTGTGTCTGCTCTCCTCCAAAGAGACTTGCTTTGGGGGCCCCATGGAGGGAACCCAAAGTGTTTGGATGTGTGGAGAATGGAACAAAAAAATAATAAACTTGAAGCTGCTGGGTATGTGTCTGCATCTCTGACTCCTGAGAAGGGCAAAAGGAGTTTCACTCTTGTCCCAGGCCTCTCACGGGCAGGGAGCTGCCGCCTCAGCCAGCCTCTGTCCTGCTGCCCTGCAGGTCCAGCAGATGGTCAGAGTGTGTCTCCACAGAAGGCAGCACGTGGACAGAGAAGTGAGGCGTAGACAGAGGACGCAACACCTTACTCCAGGATTCTCAGAATCAGCTTCTCCTGGGGTCCTACGAGTGCTCCCCTGCATCTCGTCCTCTGAGGAGGGAGGCCTCGGGATGATTTGGGAGGAGTGGCTACTAGAGGAGGAGCAGCTGCGACTGAGTCATGGCAGGAAGAGGAGGGCGGGGACAGGCCACCAGTGTATATAAGGGAGCCGGCACTGGCCCCAAGGTTCACAACAGCCCTGAGGACAACCAGAGGAGCAAGTCTCAACAGCCCAGATCTGCCAGCACGACCCAGCTTTTGGGTGGCCAGTGACCAGCCTTTGCCCCAGGATGGGGACCGTGTTCAGAGCAGCCTTGGTCTTGGCCTGTTTGTCTGTCGCTTCTGCCTCCTCTGAGGGATGTGAGTAGGGGTGGGGCCAGCACTTGGGAAAGGGCCTGGCTCTACGCAGCTCGTCCCCAGCAGGGTGGCTTGGCCTCGCTTCTCTGATCAAGCCCAAGGTGGGCCTGGGACACTGGAGCCTCTAGCCAGGGAGGCAGGAGCAAAAGAGGGGTTCCCAGAGGTTGCTGCTGAGAGAAGCACAATCGGAGTCAAGTGGACAGCTGAGGAGGAAAGGAGGGGATTACCTGAGGAAGATGTGGTGGGCTGAGACAGGTGAGGGAGGGAATGCGGCCTCTCAGAGCCGGTTTGCTGGCTTAAGCCTTTGACAGTCTGGTTAGAGGGAGAGTGGAGAGGGCGTCAGGCCGCAAACTTGCCCTCTGTTGGGCACATACACTGCTTTGATGCCCAAACTGTCGAGAGAAGTCAGTAGATCTAATCTGTATCTCCACCTCCATAAGCCTTACCTCATCCTCCCTCCCTGTTCTTGGTCTTTGGCCTGCGAATCAGCTCTAAGCGGTTCCTTTCTCTGTGCCTCAGTCCCTGAGGTCCTCAACTGAGACCCAGACAAAGGAGGAACCAATACTAACTAAAGGGAAGCACTTCAACTTCTGGCTGGGTTCCTTATCAGAAGGCCTACAGAATGTTTAAAGGGGCTGGAGCAGGAGGCTAGGTAGAGGAGGTGGACAGATGAGGCCCCAGCCAGCTCAAGGGCAGACTCTCCCAGCAAAGCAGAGTGGCTGTGAGGAGGACAGTGACAGCCCTGAGGTAGAAACACTGACAGAAAAAAATTGTGCCTCATTCCTCAACTCCAGATACCACGTTACCTTTAGGCTCCAGTCTCTGAGCCAGGTAGAGGTGGGGTTGTCAAAGTCATGGGCACTGGCAGGACCCAGTCAGTCATATCTGGTGTGTCTGTCTGTCAGGGAGATGAGGGGACACTGGGCATATGCAGTGTACTGGTGGTTCCTGTGTCTTGGTAGTCTTTCCTGCCCTATTGACCTCTACAAATTCCCCATTCTTTGCTCAGAGCCCCTCAAAAGCCACCCTGAGCCACACGTGGCAGCACACACCTGTAATCCCAGTACTTGGGAAACTGAGACAGAAGGACCTCAGGTTCAAGGACAGCTGCAGCAACACAGCAAGATTCTCATCAAGCTAGTGAGACCCTGTTTCAAAACATGAAACAAGCCAGGTGTGGTGGTGCACGCTTGTAATCCCAGTACTTGGGAGGCTGAGACAGAAGGATCACAAGTTCTTGGCCAGCCTCAGCAACTTAGTGAGACTCTGTTTCAAAATAAAAGAATAATTTGGAGGCTGAGACTGGAGGATCGGGGTTCATGACCAGCCTCAGCTACTTAGTGAGGCCTTCTGAAACTTAGTGAGACCCTGTTTCAAAATAAAGAATAAAAATTAGGGCTGGGGTGTAGCTCAGAGATAGAATGCCTCTGGGTTCCATCCCCAGTATCGCAAAATAAAAATATAAATGAATAAAAGAACAAAATAGGAGCCGGTCATGGTGGCATGAGCTTGTAATCCCAGTACATGGGAGGCTGAGACAGGAGGATCTGGGTTCGTGGCAATCCTCAGCTACTTAGTGAGGCTTCTGCAACTTAGCGAGACCCTGTTTCAAACTAAAGAATCAAAAATAGGGCTGGGGGTGTAGCTCAGAGGTAGAATGCCCCTGGGTTCCATCCCCAGTACTGCAAAAAACAAAAACAAAAACAAAAAATAGGGCCGGGCGTGGTGGCCCACGCTTGTAATCCCAGCATTTGGGAGGCTGAGACCGGAGGATCCGGGTTCGCGGCCAGCCTCAGTTACTTAGTGAGGCTCTCCGCAACTTAGTGAGACCCTGTTTCAAAATAAAGAATAAAAAAATAGGGCTGGGGGTGTAGCTCGGAGGTAGAATGCCCCTGAGTTCAATCCCCAGTACCGCAAAAAAATAAAAAAAATAAAAAAAAAATAGGGCTGGAGGTGTAGCTCGGAGGTAGAATGCCCCTGGGTTCAATCCCCAGTACAAAAAAAAAAAAAAGGCTGGGGCTATAGCTCAGAGATAATGCCCCTAGGTTCAATCTCTAGTCACACACACACACACCAAACCACCCCTGATTTCTTCCCTCCAGGCCACAAGGCTTCAGAGCAGAAGGAGCTGAGGCCAAAGCACCCTGTCCAGCACCTTCATGAAGGCAAGAGTTTGGGGGAACCGCCATGGAGTCGGGGGTCTGGGAGAAGCCGTAGGCCCTGACTGTCTCTCCTCTTGCCTCTAGTTGGTTATGCAGCGCCCCCCTCCCCACCCCAGCCCCGAAGCTTCTCCATGGATCACCTTGACCCTTCTCAGTACGACTTCCCCTTTGAGGAACAGAGTGAAGGTAAGGCCACTGCGAGTTGCTCAGTCCCCCAGGTCTCTGACCTTCTCCCTGTCTTCAGATGGGGAGGAGGGAAGACGCCCCGTCCTGGTGTTTCAGCATTCTCACTGCTTTGACTCACGACACCTGACGACTGCAACTCAGAGGAACACTCATTTGCTCAGAGTTCTGGAGGTTTTAGGGCTTCAGTCCACGTTAGGCTGGGTGAAATCTACGGAGCTCAGGGCATGGTGCGGGGAGCAGAGGAAGAAGAGCACAAGGTTCTCAGCTCAGCATGAAGGGGGTTCATGGACATATCTACAGTCCCCAAGGCCACATCCCCAGGGACCCACTCCTTCAGCTGCACCCCACCGCCTGTGCTCCCACCCCATCCGTCCCTTATCCATTGACGAGATTAGAACCCTCATAATTCAAGTTGATCACCTCTGAACATCAATACACAAGCTACTTAGGGGACATTCTATAGCCAAACCCTAACACCTGGCTAGAAGGGGTGGTGGCTCACACACTCCCCTCCTGTAGTGCAGCTCCGTTCCTATCCGGAAGCCATCCCTCTCCAAGAGGAGGAGCTGCCCCCTGCCCACCTCCCCATTGGAAGGCAAGGTGAGTGCCTCTCCCTGCCCTGCCTTCACCCCACTGAGACCCTGACACTGATCTGATCCACACTGCTCTGTGTCCTCACCCCTGTCTTGCAGAGGCTCCCCCTTACCAGCAGGAAGAAATTCCCTTTCAAGGAGAACTGCCCGCGGCCCAACGCCCTACTGAACAGAAAGAAAGTAAGTGACTCCTCAGCCTTTTTACATACGTCTTCAACTCCACAGCCTCACCTTGGAGCATGGGCCTGGGAGGCAGATAAGATGGTAGGCTCTGGCTAGACATAGGGATGCACACCTGTAATCTCAGTACTTGGGAAACTAAGATGGAAGGATTGCAGGTTGCAGGCCAACCTCAGCAGTTGAGTGAGACCCCTAGCAACTTAGTGAGATCCTGTTTCAAAATAAAAAATAAAAAGGGCTGGGGGACCAATCGTAGTGGTGCATGCTTATAATCCCAGTACTTGGGAGACTGAGACAGGAGTATCCCAGGTTCATGGCCAGCCTCAGCTATTTAGTGAGGCTCTCTGCAACTTAGTGAGACCCTGTTTCACTAAGGGCTGGGGGTGTAACTTGTAGGTAGAATGCCTCTAGGTTCAATCCCACCACACCTGGCTCAAACCTAAGTTTTTTTTGCTTTTGTTTTTGGTACTGGGGATTGAACCCAGGGGCATTCTACCTCCGAGCTACACCCCCAGTCCTATTTTTATTCTTTATTTTGAAACAGGGTCTCACTAAGTTGCAGAGGGCCTAACTAAGTAGCTGAGGCTGGCCATGAACCCAGATCCTCTGTCTCAGCCTCCCAAGTACTGGGATTACAAGCGTGCACCACTACGCCCGGCTCAAACCTTAGTTTCTTTCTTTTTTTTTTGCAGTACTGGGGATTGAACCTAGGGACATTCTACCTCTGAGCTTCATCCCCAGCCCTATTTTTATTCTTTATTTTGAAACAGGGCTCACTAAGTTGCAGAGTGCCTCACTAAGTAGCTGAGGCTAGCTGTGAACCCGGATCCTCTGGTCTCAGCCTCCCAAGTACTGGGATTACAAGCGTGCGCCACCACGCCCAGCTCCTTAGTTTCTTTATCTGTGAAATTAAGGAAATAATAACTAGTCAACAATTATGTGATTAAATGGCAAAACAGCATTTATTTTCACTTGTTTCTCCACTGAGTTGCCTTTATGAATGGGGCTAGCTAGGTGCCTGTCTTCTAGAGAGGCCTATCCCAACACCATTTACTTCTGCACCTCCTTCTTCCCCAGTAGACATACCCCTGCCACGCCAGCAGGAGATTATGCAATCCAAGCAAAAAGATGGTAAGTGACAGCGATGGCAGCCTATCCCCTGCCTGAGAGGACCAGGACCTCTGAGCCTCGGGAGGCCACACAGGGAGCAGTGCCCTGGGAGGAAGGGACGGCTCTGAGGGTGACACCTTTCATACCTGTTTTCTTTTCTTTTCAGTCAGTCCTTCCGAAGGTAAGAACCATGCGTGAATTTCTTCCCTTTTTCCCCTATGCCCGCCCAGCCCTTTTTCCTCAACCCCAAATTCTTTCAATCTCCCAACCCATCCGCTTGGTCAAGCCTTCCACATCTGCCTCCTCCCGCTCTGCTGCCCATTCTAGAGACGCCAGCTCCCATTTTGGGCCAGGGCCCTCCAGAGCCTCACTCCTGGGATCCCACTCAGCACTGCCCACAGCGCCGATTCCGAGGGGGCTGGGCCCACCGGCTGGACGGCTTCCCCCCTGGGCGGCCTTCTCCAGACAATCTGAATCAGATCTGCCTTCCCAATCGTCAACACCTGGTTTACGGGCCCTGGAACCTGCCGCAGTCGGGCTTCTCCCATCTGACTCGCCAGGGTGAGACCCTCAATTTACTGGAGACTGGATATTCCCGCTGCTGCTCCTGCCGCAGCCACAGAAACCGCCTAGACTGTGCAAAGCTCGTGGTAAGGGCCAGGCTCTTGGTGCTGGGGGTGTCCTTTAGCCCCCAGAGAGCATGTGTGTGTTTTAGGGGTTAGACATCTAGGCCTGGGCATGGAGGAACCTCGGGTCCCTTTCTTTGGACCTACCTTGGACTCTCCAGGAGAAGAGAGGACAGCCACTGCCACTTTTCTGTCCACCTGCCCAAGGTCCCTTCCTGGAGCCTGGGAGGAAGGCAGGAGTGTGGGCCACGGGATACTGGGCTGACCCACCCCTCTCGCCTCTAGTGGGAGCAGGTGATGACCCAGTTCTGTGAGGCCGAGTTCTCGGTCAAGACCCGACCCCACTTGTGCTGCAAGCGGCGGGGAGAGGCTCGGTTCTCCTGCTTCCAGGAGGAAGCGCCTCTGCCTCACTACCAGCTCCGGGCCTGCCTCAGCTACCAGCCTGGTATTTCCATGGTCCCCGAGTTGCCTTTTCCTCCGGGGGCGCCCACACTGGAAAATGTCAAGAACATCTGCCACCTGAGACGCTTCCGCTCTGCACCACGCAACCTCCCAGCCACTGACCCCCTGCAGAGGCAGCTGTATGCGCTGACTCGGCTGGAGGCAGAGTTCCAGCGCTGCTGCCGCCAGGGGGACAACCATACCTGCACGTGGAAGGCTGTAAGTGGGCATCTCAGCCCCCCGAGAGCCTGCCTGCCCACCCATCTCTGGCTCTGAGTCCACCGGTCCATCCATCCATGTGCCTCCCCGCTGTGAGCACGTCCACGTTCGTCTGCTTGTGACTGTCCGTCCAGCCACTGTGTCCATCACCTGAGTCTGTGCATCCTAAGCCTTCATACTGCAGTCCTGGCCTCATCTACCCACGACCCCACACGTGTGCCTGTCTGCCCTGCGTCCGTCCAGCTTGGCCTCACCTGACCCTCTCCACCTGCTGTTCCGGCTCAACTCCCGTGACCATGTGGAGCCTCACGTGTGCTCCCTCCCTCCGCCTTCCCAAGCCCATACATGCACAGCTGCCTCCTCCCCTCTGGTTCTTTGCCCTCCCTGCTTGACACCTGGGGCAGGAGCCCTCAGCTCCTAGCTGGGAGTGATAAGGGAAGTAGGTGGTAAGGAGAGACGGGGCAGAGTGTCTGGGCTTCTGACGTTCCTCTCTGTCCCACCCACAGTGGGAGGATGCCATGGACGGGTACTGTGACCGGGAGCAAGCTATAAAGACCCACCACCACTCCTGTTGCCACTACCCTCCCAGCCCTGCCCGAGATGAGTGCTTTGCCCGCCGGGCACCCTATCCCAACTACGATCGGGACATCTTGACCATTGACCTCAGCCGAGTCACCCCCAACCTCATGGACCATCTCTGTGGAAACCAGAGAGTTCTCACCAAGCAGTGAGTCTTGCTCAGATCTTCCCCAGCACTTTTCCTTTCCCCAAACCTCCCTCTGGCCAGGCGTGGTGGTGTGCACCTGTAATCCCAGTACTTGAGAGTCTGAGACAGAAAGATCACAGGTTCAAGACCAGCCTCAGCAATTTAGTGAGACCTTTAGCAACTTAGGAGATAGAACGCCCTGG
Source organism: Graphiurus murinus (assembly GCA_004027655.1). Classification (NCBI taxonomy): domain Eukaryota; kingdom Metazoa; phylum Chordata; class Mammalia; order Rodentia; family Gliridae; genus Graphiurus; species Graphiurus murinus. The sequence goes on from PVLC010023559.1 coordinate 20,464, forward strand.
GTTCAATCCCCAGTACCACCTAAAAATAAATAAAATAAAATATGAAATAAGGCTGGGGGTGTAGCTCAGAGATAGAATGCTCCTGGTTCAATCTCTAGTACCACAAAATAAACAAACAGAAGACTCCCTACTGGGGGACCCTCTGAGAAAATGAAATCATCTTCCGGTGCCATTATGATGCTGTGGGATGCTGATGTGCTGACCTCTTTCACATCAACCCAGTAAGCAGATTCCTGGACTGATCCGGAACATGACTGCTCACTGCTGCAAACTGCCCTTTCCAGAACAGGCCTGCTGTGCTGAGGAGGAGGTGAGTGTATGAGGAAGGGGGTCATGGTCTCCAGAGGAAGGCAGGAGTGGAGAGAGGCTGGAACTGCAGGCTGCCCCTTCTCTTCAGTAGTCCACAGACATAATGAGGACTGGTGGGAGGGGCCTTTGGTTTTGGTTCAGAAGTCTCCATTCCAGACCTGGCCTGCTCCGCATTCCTAAATTCCCATTATGCCTTCTCTGGGTGTCAAGCTTCTGGCATTTCCAGACGTACACATCTGGCAGTCATAAGGAATCCAGCTGTGCAAGGCAGGCTTGCACTATCTCTGGGTCCCATGAAGGGATCCAGGGGGAGAGTATTAGAAGCCAACAGGAGAGTTTGGGGCACCTGTGTCCATGCCTGACCTCTGACTTCTCCCTCCAACCCCATCATCCCTGCTTTTCTCTTCTTCATCAGAAATTAGGCTTCATCGAAGATCTGTGTGGAGCCCGACGGAACTTTTGGAAAGATCCTGCCTTTTGCTGTAACCTGAGTCCCGGGGATGAACAGACCAACTGCTTCAACATCAATTATCTGAGGAATGTGGCTCTGGTGGCTGGAGACACTGGGAATACCAAGGACCAGGGGGAGCAGAGCCCAACTGGGGGACTGAGTACCAGCCCTACCCTTGAATCCAAGGAAGAATGAGTCACTCCAGAGCCTCGGAGGATCAGATGGGGGAACCCCACCCCACCCCACCCCACCCTTCTGAACACTCATTAAACACCTCTTGGATTTGGTATCCTCTTTGTCTGTAACACTTGGACACACCCTCCTAAGCTGCTTGGCCCCTGAGGCCCACTGCCCAGCCCCCACAGAAGAGGCGATGTTCTACAGACTGTGGTGGGACCATCACTAAACAGCTTGGCTTCCCTGTCATTTTGATCTTATTGATTTGGTACTGGAGACTGAACCCAGGGGCATTCTACCTCTGTGCCATACCCCCCAGTCCTCTCTATCTATCTATCTTGGTACTGGAGATTTAACCCAGGTTTAGTCTACCTCTGAGTTACACACTCAGCCCTATTTTATTTTTTATTTGGAAACAGGGTCTTGCTACATTGCTAAAGTTAGCTTTTTAAAAAATTTTTTATGGTACTGGAGATTACACCCAGGGACATTCTACCTTTGAGCTACACTCCTAGTCCAATCTTTTTTTTTGCCGTCCTGGGGATTGAGCCCAGGGGCATTCTACCTCTGAGCTACACCCCCAGTCCTATTTTTTATTCTTTATTTTGAAACGGTCTCTTAGTGCGGAGGACCTCACTAAGTAGCTGAGGCTGGTCTCGAACCCGGATCCTCCTGTCTCAGCCTCCCAAGTACTGGGATTACAAGCCTGCCACCATGGCTGGCTCCCAAGTCCAATTTTATTTTTTATTTGGAAACAGTGTCTCAAGTTGGTAACAGCCTCACTGAGTTACTGAGACTGGCTTCAAACTTGAAATCCTTCTGTCTCAGCTTCCCAAGTACTGAGATTACAGGGATGTTCCACCACTCCTTATTTTATTTTGAAACAGGGTTTTGCTAAATTGCTGAGGCTGGCCTCAACCTGTGATTTTCCTGTCTCAGTCTCCCAAGCACTGGGATTACAAGAGTATGCCGACATGCCCAGCTACTCACATATTTAAAAAGCACTATCAGCCAGGTATGGTGGCACACACTTTTTTTTTTTTTTTTTTTTTTTTTTTTGCAGTACTGGGGATTGAACTCAGGAGCATTCTACCTCCAAACTATACCCCCACCCCCTTTTTTTTTTTTTTTTTTTTGGCGGTACTGGGGATTGAACTCAGGGGCATTCTACCTCTGAGCTATACCCCCAACCCTATTTTTTTTTTTTTATTCTTTATTTTGAAACCGGGTCTCACTAAGTTTCCGAGTGCCTCACTAGGTAGCTGAGGCTGGCCGAGAACCCAGATCCTCCGGTCTCAGCCTCCCTAATGCTGGGATTACAAGTGTGTGCCACCACGCCCGGCTCCCCACCCCTATTTTTTATTCTTTATTTTTGAAACAAGGTCTCACAAAGTTGTGGAGTGCCTCACTAGGTAGCTGAGGCTGGCCAAGAACCCAGATCCTCCAGTCTCAGCCTCCCAAATGCTGGGATTACAAGCGTGCACCACCATGCCCGGCTCTGGTGCACACTTTTAATCTCAGTATTTGGGAGGCTGAAATAGGAGGATCACAGGTTCAAGGACAGTCTCAGCAAGTAGTAAGACTTTCATTAAGCTAGTGAGACCCTGTTTCCGAATACAAAATAAAATCAGGCTGGGGGTGTAGCTCTAAGGTAGAATGCCTCTGGATTCAATCCCCAGTGCCAGACACACACACACACACACACACACACACACACACACACACACACGAGCATTACCTTGTTAGCTAACTGTCAGGATTCAAGGTAAAAAAGATATAGTTCAAACCGGGCGTGGTGGCACACGCTTGTAATCCCAGCATTCGGCAGGCTGAGACCGGAGGATCCGGGTTCGCGGCCAGCCTCAGCTACCTAGTGAGGCACTCCGCAACTTAGTGAGACTCGGCTTCAAAATAAAGAATAAAAAATAGGGCTGGGGGTGTAGCTCAGAGGTAGAAAGCCCCTGAGTTCAATCCCCAGCACCGCAAAAAAAAAAAAAGATATAGTTCATGTCCTTGATGAGCCCCTAAAATGCCACAGCCCACCCTGACATTTATTTAGCACTGTTGGGGATCAAATCCAGGGCCTGAGCAATGTTGAGCACATACTACCACTGAGCTATCCCCAGCCCCAGACTGACATTTTATTTTATTTTATTTTATTTTTTGCGGTACTGGGGATTGAACTCAGGGGCATTCTACCTCTGAGCTACACCCCCAGCCCTATTTTTTAATTCTTTTTTTATTTTGAAACCGGGTCTCACTAAGTTGCGGAGTGCCTCACTGAGTAGCTGAGGCAGGCTGCAAACCCGGATCCTCCGGTCTCAGCCTCCCAAATGCTGGGATTACAAGCGTGCACCACCACGCCCGGCTCCAGACTGACATTTTAAAATCTTCACTTTTGATCCTTGGACTTCATGCACTGAATCATTCAATATACATTCACTGAACTCCTGTACGTATGGTTCATGACTTGGGGGACTTTATCTTAAAAACATACAGCTGGCTGGGTGTAGTGGCACATGCCTGTAATCCCAGTATTTAGGAGGCTGAGACAGGAAGGTCACAGGTTCAAGGATAGCCTTAGCAAGTTATGTTTCAAAATTGAAAAATAAGTTGGGTGTGATGGCACTCTTGTAATCCCAGCATTCGGGAGGCTGAGACCTGAGGATCCGGGTTCGAGGCCAGCCTCAGATACCTAGTGAGGCACTCTGCAACTTAGTGAGACCCGGTTTCCAAATAAAGAATAAAAAATAGGGCTGGGGGTGTAGCTGGTAGAAGGCCCCTGAGTTCAATCCCCAGTACCACAAAAAAATAAAATAAAAGAAAAGAATAAAAAGAATAAAAAAATAGGGCTGGGGGCATAGCTCGGAGGTAGAATGCCCCTGAGTTCAATCCCCTGTACTGAAAAAAAAAAAAAAAAAAAAAAGAATGCCCCTGGGTTCAATCCTCAGTATAAAAAATAAATTAATTAATTAAAAAATAAAAGAAAGGTGGGAATGTAGCTTGGAGGTAGAATTCCCCTGAGTTCAAGCCCCAGTACCAAAACAAAACATCAAACCATACAGCCACTGCCCTGAAGTTATTCACAGCCCATGAACCTGTTTGCAGGTGTGGCAACTCTTGGATAGGGTGGCCTCCATGCTACAGAATTCTGAGCATTAAGGGCTTAGGTAGGGCCAGAGTCAGGCTGGGGGCAGGTCGGGGGAATGCACTGGGGAGGACCCCACTCTAAAGAAGTGGAGTCAGGACTTCTGCAAGAGAGAAGCTGAAGGTGCAAAGGGCAGGTATCAGGCAGAAGGAATGGAATGCTTCTTGCAAACGCATCAAGGCTGAAAGGATGGCTTCCTCTCAGGTAGGGCTGGAAAGATGAGGATACTGTGGGGTTTTTTGTTTGTTTGTTTGTTTTCTTTTGGTGCCTGGAGTTGAAACCAGGGGCAATCTACCTCCAAGCTACATTCCCCAGCCCTATTTTATTGTGAAACAGGATCTCACTAAGTCACTAAGTTGACGATCCTCCTACCTCAGCCTTCCAAGTACTGGGATTACAAGTGTGGGCCACCACGTCCAGCTGATACTGCAGTTTGAAAATGAGGATGTGCTTCGATTTTTTTTTTTTTTTTTTTTTTTTGTACTGGGGATTGAACCCAGGGGCATTCTACCTGCGAGCTACATTCCCAGCCCTTTTATATTTTGTTTTTGAAACAGGGTCTCACTAGGCTGCGGAGTCTCACTGCATTGCTGAGGCTGGCCTCCAATCTGTTCCTCCTGTCTCAGCCTCCCAAGTACTGGGATTACAGGTATGCACCATCATGCCCAGTTTAGATTTGATTTTGAAAATGTCTAATCCGAAGCCGGGCGTGGTGGCGCACGTTTGTAATCCCAGCATTCGGGAGGCTGAGACCGGAGGATCCGGGTTCGCGGCCAGCCTCAGCTACCTAGTGAGGCCCTCCGCAACTTAGTGAGACTCTGTTTCAAAATAAAGAATAAAAAATAGGGCTGGGGGTATAGCTCGGAGGTAGAATGCCCCGGAGTTCCATCCCCAGT
>PVLC010023560.1:0-25539 GCA_004027655.1 Graphiurus murinus
TTTTTTTTTTTTTTTTTTTTTTTTTTTTTTTTTTTTTTTTTTTTTTTTTTTTTTTTTTTTTTTTTTTTTTTTTTTTTTTTTTTTTTTTTTTTTTTTTTTTTTTTTTTTTTTTTTTTTTTTTTTTTTTTTTTTTTTTTTTTTTTTTTTTTTTTTTTTTTTTTTTTTTTTTTTTTTTTTTTTTTTTTTTTTTTTTTAGTACTGGGAATTGAACTAAAGGACATTCTAACTCCAAGCTACACCATCAGTCCTTTTTATTTTTTACTTTGAAACGGGGTCTCATTAAGTTGCTGAGGGTCATGCTAAGTTGCTGAGTCTGGCCTCAAACCTGTGATCCTCCTGTCTTAGCTCCCAAAGTACTAGGATGACAGGCATGTGCCACTGAAGCCAGCAAGTGCCAAACTCTTGCCCAAAGTTACTTCGTAATTTTACCTCTTCACCAATGAAACATCAGGGTTGCACGTTCTCCACATCCTCACCAACACTTATCTTCTATTTTATTGTTGAAAATATAGCCATACTAGTGGGTGTGAAGTAGTATCTCACTGTGATAATGATTTGCATGTTCCTAATGACTAATGATGTTGAGCATTTTTCATGTATTGGGCATTTATTGGGCATTTGAAACCCTTCTTTGGAAAACTACCTTTTCAAATACTTCCCCCATTTTTGGAGGAAGGGTGCTGGGGATGGAATCCAGAGGTATTCTACGTTTGAACTACACTCCCAGCCCTATTTTATTATTTTATTTTGAAACAGGGTATCACTAAGTTGTTGAGGCTGGCCCTGAACCTGTGATCATCCTATCTCTGCCTCCCAAGTACTGGGATTACAAGTGTGCAGCACCACGCCTTGCTTACTTTCCCCATCTTTAATGAGGTTGTTTGCCTTTTTACTGCTGAGATCTAAGAGTTCTTACATATTAGAAATACTAGATACTTTGCAAATACTTTCTCCTATTATACAGATGCCTTTTATTTCCTTAGTAGTGTCTTTTGAAGGAAAAATGTTTTAATTTTGATGAAGTCCAACTTATTTAATATTTCTTTTGATACTTATGCTTTTGGCATCATTTCTAAGAATCCATTGCCAAACTCAGGATTTACTCCTGTGTCTTCTTTTTTATACTTCTTATTGGTGCATTGTAATTATACATCATAGTGATGTTCAAAGCGTTACAAACATGCATACACAGAGCATTTGGTGCATTTCCCTTTGAGACCCACCTCGCTCTCCATTCTTCCTCTCCATATATGTTAGTGAGATTGGTAGTGATGATACCTTCATATATGGACATAACATTATTTAAACTGTTTCCTTCATAAAGTTTCCTCTTTCTCCTCCCCACCTCCCTCCCCTAATCTCCTTCTACTATTCTACTGGTCTCTCTCTTCATTTATCTAAAGTCCTTTTTGTTTCCTATTTTCTTTCTAGCTTCCACATATGAGAGAAAACACACGACCCTTGAAATTCTGAGCCTGGATAATCTCACTTAACATAACATTCTCTATTTCCATCTATTTTCTGCAAATGATATAATTTTGTTCTTCTTTATGGCTCAGTAAAATTCCATTGTGTGTATACACCACATTTTCTTTAATCAACACCTAGGTTGGTTCCATAATTTGTCTACTGTGAATCATGCTGCAAAAAACATGGATATGTGTGTGTTACTATAGTATTATGACTTTAATTTTTCTGGAAAGATACTGGGGAGTGGTATGGATGGGTCATGTGGTGGTTTCCTTCCTACTCTTTTCAGGAACCTCCATACTGATCTCTATAGCAACTGTACTAATTTACAGTCCCACCAACAGTATATAAAAGTTCCTATTTCTCTATATCCTTGCCAATATTTATATTTATTATCACTTGTATTCTTGATGATTTCCATTAGCTTTTTAGTTTTATTTAATACATTTAAGATTTTATTCATTTTGAGTTAATTTTTGTATATTATATAAAGTAGGGGGTCAATTTCATTCTTATGTTTGTGACTATATAGTTGTCCCAACACCATTTGTTGAAGAGACTATTCTTTCTCTATTGTATAGCCTAGGTAGCGGTGTCAAAAATCAATTACTGGGAAGGGTGTGTAGCTCAATGGTAGCACGTTTGCCTGGCATGTGGGAGTCCCTGGGCTCAATCCGGAATTCTGACAAAAAAAATCAATGAACAAAGATGTTTGTATTCCACTGATAAATATGTGTATCTTTGTACTTGTATTATATTTTTTATTACTATTGATTTGCAGTAATTTTTGAATTGGGAATCGTGAGTCTTCTATTTCTTTTTCTTTTTTTAATATGACCATTTCTTTTTTAAATTTATTTTTTCTTTTATGGGTGCATTATTACCCTACATCTTGATGAAGTTCAGGGTGATAGAGGCATACATGCACACAGAACTCAGAGAGCCCTCCCCTAGTTGCCACCACACTACCTCTCCCTCTCCCTTCCCACCTTCCTGTGCTCGACACAGTGATTGGCATTGATAAATTTGTTTTTCTATTTCAAGATTGTTTTGGCTATTTGAAGTCCCTTGCAGTTACATATTGAACTATTTTAGAATCAGCTTTCCATTTCAATAAAAATAAGATTTTTGTTAGGAACTGAATTTAAACTGTAGGCTGCTTTGAGAATTATTGTCATCTTAACAAATTTATGCCTTCCCAATCCATGAATAGGGGATTTCTTTCCATTCATTAAAATCTTTATTTTAAGCAATGCTTTGTAGTTTTAAAAATGTCTTGCACCCCCTTGATTAAATTCATCCTTAGGTATTATATTATTCTTTATATTATAAGTGGAATTGTGCTCTAAATTCCTTTTTTGGATTGCTAACTGCAAGTGTATAGAAATAACACTGATTTCTGAATATTAATCTTGTAACCTGGAAGTGCTGATTTCATGTATAAGCTATGGTATGTGTTTTGTATATCGTTTAGAATTCTTTCTATATAAAATTATAAAACATATGAACAGAGATTTTACTTCTTTCTTTCCAATTTTGTCGCATTTATTCTCTTTCTTGCTCAGTTACTTTGGTTAAAGCTACCAGTAAAATTTTGGATAAAAATGATTACAACAGCTACACTTGTCTTGTTCCTGATCATAGAGGAAAATCATTCAGTCTTTTGCCATTGAGTACAGGTTAGTTGTAGGGTTTAGATAAATGCCTTTTATAATGTTTAGCAAGTTACCTCTTATTTCTGGATTGTTTAATGTGTTCTTTAAATTATCAAATGTTTTGAGTTTGTCAAATACTGTTTCTTTCTTTTCTTTTTTTTTTCAGTACCGGGGATTGAACTCAGGGGCATTCTACCTCTGAGCTACGCCCCCAGTCCTATTTTTTATTCTTTATTTTGAAACAGGGTCTCAGTAAGTTGCAGAGGGCCTCACTAGGTAGCTGAGGCTGGCCGCGAACCCAGATCCTCCTATCTCAGCCTCCCAAATGCTGCTATTACAAGCATGAGCCACCACGCCCGGCTATCAAATACTATTTTCTGTATTGATCAAGATGTTCATGTTTTTCCTCTTCATTCTAATAATGTGATCAATTATATTATTGATATTCTTTTGGGCGGGTACTGGGGATTAAACCCAGGGGCGTTCTACCTCCAATCTATACCCCCAGCCCTATTTTTATTCTTTATTTTGAAACACAGTCTCATTAAGTTGTGGAGGGCCTCACTAGTAGTAGTTGAGGCTGGCCATGAACCTTTGATCCTTCTGTCTCAGCCTCCCAAGTACTGGAATTACAAGCATGTGCTACCACACTTGGCTGTATTTATTGATATTCTTTTTTTTTTTTCAGCATGGATTTTTTTTTCTTTTTTCAATTTCCTTTTTTATTATTATTATTTTTCAGCACGGATTTGTATACGTTTCTTGAGCACAACAGGGTTACATAGACATTTATGACATATCAATCATTGTCAGAACACAAATAGCACCACTTCTTCGTATAGCCCACATTCTTAACATAGCCTGGTCAAGCAAATTTTCTAGAGTCATAAAACCATAATCCTTTAGGTCATATATTTACTTTCTAAGAAGTGGGAGGGTCTTTCATCTACACATCTTAGGAGCAATCTCCAGACTTTGAAACGCCAATGTAGCCATAGCAGAAGAGTCAGTATAATTACTCATATATGCAGATAGCAACTGCCTGGGGGGAGAGGGCCCAGCTGGGCTCCCACAACTCCCCCGTTTTTATTTTAAAATGCATGAAGGACTGTGCCTGTCTTAGGTCGTTTCCTACCAGGTGTTTAATCTTGCCCGTCATGGGGTCTCGATGAGTCATTCAACGAGCCCTGTCTTAGGTTGATATTGCCCTGAGAAAATCGAACCTGTCATTGACTACCAGGCCCTGTTCAAGGCAGTGCTGGAATAACTCCAAAATGGTCATGATGTATAATCATTTTATTATGTGGCTGGATTCAATTTTATGGTATTTTGTTGAAGATCTCTGCACCTATATTCTTTTTTTTTTTTTTTTACTTTTTTTTTTTTTTGCGATACTGAGGATTGAACCCAGGGGTATTCTATCTCTGAGCTACATGGCCACGGACCTGGATCCTCCAGTCTCAGCCTCCCAAGTACTGGGATTACAAACATGTGCCACCACTCCTGGCTTGCACCTATATTCTTAAAGGAAAACAGCTTATAATTTTCTTGTGATGTCTTTATCTGGTTTTAGTATCAGGGTAATGCTAGATGCTGATAGAATGAGTTAACAAGCATTGCACCTTATTTTTTTAAAAAAGTTTGAGAAGGATTGGTGTAATTTATTTATTTTTATGTGCTTTTTTGGTGCATTAGTAATTTATTTTAAATATATGTAATACTAGCCAGACAAACCATCTGGTTCTAGATTTCTTCTTTATCTGGTTTTGGTATCAGGGTAATGCTAGATGCTGATAGAATGAGTTAACAAGCATTGCATCTTATTTTTTTAAAAATAGTTTGAGAAGGATTGGTGTAATTTATTTATTTTTATGTGCTTTTTTGGTGCATTAGTAATTTATTTTAAATGTTTATAATACTAGCCAGACAAACCATCTGGTTCTAGATTTCTTTTTATTGGTGGGTCCTGGAACCACTGATTCAATCTCTTTACCTGTTGGTCTATTAAAATTTTAATTTCTTCTTGAGTCAATTGTGAGAGTTTTTCAAACAAAAATTTGTCTATTCCATCTAGTTTATATAATTTGGTATATAATTGTTCATAGTATCTCATAATACTTTTTATTTTTTAACATCAGTATAAATGTCTCCATTTTTATTTCTGATTTAGTAAGTTCAATATTCTCTCTTCCTTTCCTGGCCAGTCTAGATAACAGTTTGTTGATTTTGTTTATCTGTTCAAAGAATCAGCTTTTTCTTTAAATGATTTCCTATTGTTTCCTATTTTCTCTTCCATTTAATATCCTCTAATGTTTATTATTTCTTTCCTTCTGTTGTTGCTTTTAGCCTACTTTTCTCTTCCTAATTCTTTAACTTGTAAAATTAGATCATTGATTTATAGTCTTTCTTCTTAATGTAAGCTTTCATGGCTATGAATTTTCTTGTAAGCATTGTTTTTGATGCAAACATGGGATTTATTTATTGCAATTCAACTTTCATTTGTCTCAAAGCATTCTCTAATATCACGTGTAATTTTTTGACTGACTGGTTGTTTAAGAATGAGCTGGGCATGGTAGCACACACTTGTAATCCCAGTATTTAGGAGGCTGAGACAGGAGGATCACAGGTTTGAGGATAGCCTCAGCAAGTAGTGAGACTCTCATCAACCTAGTGAGACATTGTTTCAAAATAAAGATAAAAAATAGGGCTGGGGGTGTAACTCAGAGGTAGAATGCCTCTGACTTCTATCCCCAGTACCAAAAAAGTTTTATTTAATTTTAATATATTTGTACATTTTTTAACTTTCCTTTTTGATTGACTTATATTTTCATCTCATTGTGGTTGGCGAAGATTCTTTAATGACTTCAATGTTTTTAAATGTATTGACACAATATTCATGACCCAAAATATGGCCTATACTGGGGAATGTTCCATGTGCTCTTGATGAAAGCATGACATTTGCTCTTGTTTGGTGTAATGTTTCATGAATGTTGAGTTACATTTGGATTTTAGTGGTTTTATGTGCTGTGTTTACTTATTGATGTTCTTTCTAGTTGTTCTATATATTATTTAAAGTGGAATAATGAAGTGTCCAATTATTATTATATAACTTCCCATTATTCCCTTCAATTTTGTTAAGTGTTTTGTTTCATATATTTTAGAGTTGTGTTGTCAGCTACATGTTTTGGACTTGATTGTATCCCCTACCCCAATTCATATGGAAGACCTAATTCCAGCATGATTATTTGGAGATGGAGCATTTAAGGAGGTAAGTAGTGTTAAGTAAGGTCACAAAAATATACTTATGAAGAGGAAGGGACATCAGAACTCTCAACCCCCATACCACATGTGGATAGAGGAGAGGACACATGAGATACAGCAAGAAGATAGTTATCTCTAAGCCAAGAAGAGAGATCTCACAAGAAGCCAATACTGCTAGCACTTTATTATTATTATTATTATTATTATTATTATTACTACTACTACTACTACTACTACTACTATTATTTTTGCCATACTGGGGATGGAACCTGGGGACTTTCTACCTCAGAGCTACAGCCCCAGCCCTATTTTTTTTTTATTCTTTATTTGGTAACAAGGTCTCACTAAGTTGCGGAGGGCCTCATTAAGCAGCTGAGACAGGCTGTGAACCTGTATCCTCTGGTCTCAGCCTCCCAAATGCTGGGATTACAAGTGTGTGCCACCATACCCGGCTCTGCTAGCGCTTTAAATTTGGATTTTCAGCCTCCAGAACTGTGAGAAAATAAATGTCAGCCAGGTGTTGTTGCATCCCACACAACACGGGGTAGACCAAGCGGACCAGCCGCCTTCACCTGCCGGGGGCCCAGTGAGAAGGAGAGTGTTGATGTCTGGGCCCACCACCCTGGGGAGTCGAGATAACCCCCCAAAAAACCACACCGAGCCGGGAGTCTAGTTAGCAACCAGGCACTGTAGGATCTCAGCTATATTCGAACAAACAATAGTATATATGGGAAGGTCAGATAAGGAGGTGAAACTGGGGCGGGAGCCAATGGGAGCAGATCTTGTCACCAGTTGCTGCGGGGGAGGGAGGTAGGCCCACCGGTTTCCCTAGAGTGGAGGGATCATATTTGACCAAAAAAGTCAGAGCCTGTGAGAGCCAAATGCCACATGACAGCTTACAGGTGTGGTACTGCATGCTTGTAATTTCAGTACTTGGGAGACTGAGACAGGAGATTCGCAGGTTTGGGGCCAGCCTCAGCTACTTGGGTCCTCTGCAACTTAGTGAGACCCTGTTTCAAAATAAGGAAAAAAAAGATATGGCACAAATGAATACATACATACATAAATACATACATACATACACGCATGCATGCATACATGTCTCTTGTTTAAGTCACTCAGCCTGTGGTATCATGTTATGGCAGCTTGGGCTGACTAATATGAATTTTGGTACTGGGAATGAGGTGGTGCTGTAAAAAATAACTAAAAATGTAGAAGTGGCTTTGAAACTGGGTGATAGGCAGCAAACAGAAAAGTTTTGAAGTACATATTAGAAAAAGCCTATATTGTCTTGAAGGGATTATCAACAGAGATCTAAATGTTAAAGGTGATTCCAGAGAGATATCAGATGGAAATGAGGAACATGCTATTGAGAACTGGCAGGAAGGCAATACTTATTATAAAGTGGTAGAGAAAAACCAGGCACGGTGGTGCACACCTGCAATCCCAGTACTTGGGAGTCTGAGAAAGGAGGATCACAGGTTCAAAGCCAGCCTCAGAAACTTAGTGAGACCCTCACAAATTCAGTGAGACTCTGTTTCAAAGAGAGAGAGAGAGAGAGAGAGAGAGAGAGAGAGAGAGAGAGAGAGAGAGAGAGAGAACACGCAGGTAGTGTAGATCGGAGGTAGAATGTCCCTGGGTTCAATCCCCAGTACCAAAAAAAGTAGCAAAGAACTTTGTTGAGTAGTGCTCTATTGTTTCATGGAAGGTTCAAATTGTGAACAATGAAATTGAATATTTAGCTGAGAAGATTTCTGGCTACCCCTTACTGCTTATATTAAAATAGGGAAGAAGAGGGGAGAGTTTAAACAATTGTAAAACAAAATGAAACCAGAACTCACACATTTGGAATATTCTCAGCCTATCCATATTGTAACAAAAATGAGAAAGCATGTTATGGAGAGGTTACCAAAGATGTGGTCAGACAATCGCTCCATAAAGAGATTACTCCTGGATCTAAAGAGCCATCTCAGCAGTCCAGAAACACAATTAGGATTATAGCAGCAGAAATACCGCCAACTAGAATTAAAGGGGCCAGAGAAAATGGGATAGAAGGATGAAAGATTGTCAGACATCTGGGATTCTGTAGTAGAACAATAGAAATGAAAAGGGGTGTGTTTAAACTCTTATGAGATGAAAAGGTTTTCGAGCACTATAATGAATATAATTGACATATTTATTATAAATTATCCTTATCTAGAGCCAGGTGCAGTGGTGCACGCCTGTAAATCCCAGTACTTAGGAGGCTGAGACAGGAGGATCACAGGGTCAAGGCCAGACTTCGCAACTTAGTGAGATCCTATTTCAAAATAAAAAAATAAAAGCTTAATATAAGCTTGCTCAGAGGTAGAATGCCCTCGGTTTAATCTTTAGTACCAATAAATAAATAAGAAAACAAATTATCCTTGTGTAGTTTCCAGTGTTCCTGTGCAGCTCTGTTAGCCTGGTTTACATTTGTCTTGGTCATAGGAAATTGTTGCATTGCTTTTTTTCTGTTAAGGTAGAGAATGAATGCTTGTTTGTCCCTAAAATGAAAATAGCTTTGTTTTCTGCCATGATTTTGAAAGGAATACATGGTCACTGAAAAATATTCAGATAGTACAAACAATATAAAGGAGAGAATGAAAATAATACTGTGACTTTTCCAGACATTTTCTTGTACTGGGGGTTGAACCCACATGTATTCTACCTCCAAGCTAAACCCTCATCAGCCTTATTTTATTTATTTACTTTTTGAAATAGAGACTTGCTAAGTTGCTAAGGCTGGCTTTGAACCTGCAATCCTCCCATCTCAGCCTCCCAAGTACTTACAGGCCTGCACTACCACGTCTGGCTTTTCTCCAGACATTTTTAAGATACAAGTATAATTTTATTTATGGGGCGGGGCAAAAATGAGATCATATTTAAGAAAATATTTTATTTTTATTCTACTATTGTTTGGGGGTACTGGGAGTTTAACTCTGAGGCACTCTACTACTGAGCTACACCCAACCCTATGTTATTTTTTATTTTGAAACAGTATCTAACTAAGTTGCTGAGGCTGCAACTTCTAGTCCTCCTGACTCAGCCTCCTGTTTTAATTTTATTGTAAATATTTCCAAACAGAAAAGTTAAGAGTTGCCCAGTGAGCACATACATAACCACTACTTATGTTCTGAAATGGACACGTCTCCATATTTGTTTTTATCATTTGTGTATCCATTTATTATTCCATCAATGTGTATTAATTTTGAAAAATCATAAAATAAGTTGCAGACATCAGCCCATATATACTTCATCTTGTTTATCATTAAAGTTTTTAAAGTAAAATTTAGGTGTAAAGTGCACAATTCCACATGTTTTGATGAATCATGTGTCTGTGAGCAAAAAACCTTATTAGAATTCGACCCCCACCCCCAGAAATGTCATGTTATGTTTCTTTCCCAGTCATTCTCTGCCCCCTCATTCAAAGGCAGGCACCATTCTAAAATATTGCATAGATGGAGTCATGCAGTATACATTCTTTTGTGTTTGGTTTCCTTCACTCAGCATAATGTCTGTGAGATTCATCAGCAGTTTGTTATTTTCTATTGCTGAGTAGTTTTCCATGGCATGAATATATCTCCATTCACCTGTAGATGGGCTTTTGGGCTATTCCAGGTTTATGTATTATGAACAAATATTATTAATTATCAAGTACAAGTCCTTTTTGGACTATGTTTTCATTTCTCTTGGGTCATAGGTAAATATATGAGTAGTTTTATTTAAAAAAAATATTAGACTCTTTGTCAAAGAAATTTTACCGTTTTACATTCCTGCTAACACAATATGAGAATTCCTGTTGTACCATATCTTCACTAGCATTTGAGGCCATTTTGGGGGACAATCTTTTTTTGTGTGTGTCTTCATTTCTCTTGGATGTATAACTATGAGTGGAATTTCTGAGCCATATGGGAGATCTATATTTGAAGAACTAACGGACTGTTTTGAAAACTAGTTTCAATTTTTTTACATTCCCACCACCAGTGTATGAGGGTTATGATTTCTCTAGATCTTCATAAACATTTGTTATGTCTATTTTTATTTTAACCATCCCATTGGTGAAGTACTATCTCATTATAGTTTTGATTTACATTCCCTTAATAATGAATGCTGTTGAGCATCTTTTCCTGCTCTTATTGGCCATTTGTATACCTCTCTTTGAGAAATTTCTATTCTGATTTTTTGTTCATTTTAAAAATTGAACCAGCTGTGGTAGAGCACACCTATAATCTTAGTTCTTGGGAAGCTGAGTCAGGATTGAGGCCAGCCTCCGCAACTCAGAGAGACCCTGGTTCAAAATATAAAATAAAAAGGACTGGAAGTGAAGTTTAGAGGTAGAATGTCGCTGGATTCAATCCCCACACAAAAATAAACTAAAAATACAAATTGAGCTTTCCTTTTGTTAGTGAGTTGTGAAAGTTATTTGTAAATTCTGGATATAAGTCCCTTACCAGATATATGATTTGCAATTTGCTATGATTATTTGGGCTGTCTTTTCACTTTCTTGATGATGTCCTTTGAAGAAGAAGAAGAAGAAGAAGAAGAAGAAGAAGAAGAAGAAGAACAACAACAACAACAACAACAACAACAACAACTATATATATATTGTGCTAGGGATTGGACCCAGGACCTCATGCATACTAAGCACACACTCTACCACTGAGCTACATTTCTAGCTCTGAAAGTTTTAAATTTTGATGAAGGCAAATTTACCTAATTTTGCTGTGTTGCCTGTGCTCTTGGTGTCATAGCTGACTATCCTCTGCAAAATCCTAGGTCATGCATATTTTAAAATTTAGCTCTTACATTTAGGTCTTTAATCCATTTTGAATTAATTTTTGTGTATTGCGTGAGATAAGGGTCCACCTTCATCCTTATGGGTGTGGTTATCCAGTTGTCCCAGAATCATTTGTTGAAATGACTATTTATTCCCCTATTGGATACTCTTGGCATCTTTGTAAAATCAGTTGATCATAGCTGTATGGGTCTATTTTTTAACTCTCAATTATATTCAATTGATCTATTTCTATGCTAATACCACACTGCCTTAAATTACTGTTGCTCTGTAGTAATTTTACAATCAGGAAGTGTAAATCATCCGATTTTGTTCTTTCAGGATTGATTTTTATTTTCTGGGTGTCTTGAAATTCTGCATGAATTTTAGCATAATTCTATCAATTTATACAAATAAATCAACTAAGATTCTGACACTCAGTATGTAAATCAGTTTTATTAGTACTGTTCTCTTAGCAATGTTAAGTCTTCTGATCCATTAACATGGGATGTTTTTCCATTCACTTACATTGTCCTTAACTTTTCTCAGCAATATTTTGTAGTTTTTAAAATATAAATTTTACTCTTCCTTTGCCAAATTTATTCCAAAGTATTTTTCTGTTTTGGACACTATTTTAAGTGGAATTGTTTCCTTAATTTTTGGATTGTTTATCTCTACAGTATATACTAATACAACTGATTTTTAAAATATTTATTTTACTTCTTCCAAATTTGCTGAACTCATTTAATTGTTCTAGTAGCTTTTTTAGCCTTAGAACTTTCTGCCTGTAGATATTCCCCGACTTACAATGGTTTGACTTGCAACTTTTTGACTTTCTGATGGTGCAAAAGCATATGCATATAAGTATTGTTTTAACTTTTACAACAGTAATCAATAAGCTAGACAAGCTATTTAATACCTTATTAGAAGGTAGTCTTTGTGTTTGATTATTTTGCCCAACTGTAGGCTAATGTAAGTGTTCTGAGAACATTTAAAGTGGATAAGGTTAAGTTTGGTAGGATAGGTGTAGTAAATGTATTTTTATGGTAGTGTGATTGAACCCAAGGGTGCTCTACCACTGAGATACATCCCCAGCCCTTGTTTTAAAATTTTTGAAACAAGGTCTTGCTATCTTTGAAACAGGATAGCCTCGAAATTGAGATCCTCCTGCCTCAGCCTCCCATGTCACCGGGATTACAGACATGCGCCACCATATCCAGTTGTAAATGCATTTTATTTAGGATATTCTCAACTTATGATGAGTTTGATGGAACATAACCCATTGTAAATCGAGGAGCATCTGTATAAGATTGTCATTTGCAAATACAGATACGCTTACTGTTTTCTAATCTTGATAACTTTTCTTACTTTTCCGTGCCTAACTGCCCTGGCCAGATGCTCTGGTTAGAATGTTGATGTTAAAAGGAAAGTTTTTTTTGCATTGCATGATCAAGTATGATGTTATGTGTGTGTGTTTTTTTTTCAAATTCCCTTTATCAGGTTAAGGATATTTTATTCTATTGCTTTTGTGTGTGTGTGTGTGTGTGTGTGTGTGTGTGTGTGTGTGTGTGTGTGTGTGTGGTACTGGGGATGGAACCCAGGGGCATTCTACTTCCGAGCTACACGCCCAGCCCTATTTTGTATTCTTTATTTGGAAACAAGGTCTCACTAAGTTGTGGAGGGCCTCACTAAGTAGCTGAGGCTGGCTGCAAACCCAGATCCTCCAGTCTCAGCCTCCCAAGTACTGGGATTACAAGCTTGCGCCACCATGGCTGGCTCTATTGCTGTTCTGTTGAGATATTTTTTGCCATGAAAAGTTATTAGATTCTGGCATGTTGTATTTTTGTATTTATGTGATTTTTAGAATTTTATTACGATTTTACTAATGTAATGTTTAATATTAGTATTTTTTGGACATTAAACCAATTTTGCATCCCTTGGACAAATCTTATTTGGTCATAGCATGTAATTCTTTTTATATGTCACTAGATTTGGTTTGCTACTATTTTGGGAGATTTTTGCGTTATATCATAAGAGATATTGCTCAATAGTTTTCTTGTGTTTGGTTTTGGTGTCAGAGTAAATTATGTTCTCATAAAGTGAACTGGGAAGTTTTCGCTATTCTATTTTTTGGAAGAGTGTCTGAAAGAATTAGAATTACTTTTTTAAATGTTTGGCAGAATTCATTAGTGAGAAAAAATGTTAAAAACCCTTAGCAATCAGGGAAATGCGAATTAAAACTGCACTTAGATTTTATCTCACTCCAGTTAGAATGGCAATCATAAAATATGAATAATAATAATGAATGCTGCAAGGATGTGGGGAATAAGAACTCTTATACACTATTGGTAGTATAGTAAATTAGTACAGCCACTATGGAGGTTCCTCAAAAGACTAGGAATGGAACCACCATACGACCCAGCTATACTACTCCTCAGTATCTTTCTGGAATAATTAAAGTCCATATGCTATAGTGACACATACATATGCATGCTTATAGTACTGTAATTCGTAATAGCTAAGTTATGGAACCAACCAAGGTGTCCATCAACAGATGAGTTGATAAAAATGTGGCATATACACACAATGAAGTTGTACTCAGTCATAAAGAAAAGCAAAACTGTCATTTGCAGAAAAATATATGGAACTGTACAATATCATGCTAAATGAGATCATCCAGGTTCAGAAAATCAAGGGCGATATGTTTTCTTTTGTATGCCGGAGCTAGAGAAAAAAAAGTAAAGAAAAGGGATCTCTTGATAATTAGAAGAAAGATCAGTAGAGTAGACAAATGGGATGTGGGAAGGGAGGAGGGGAGCAAAAGTGGAGGTAGGTGAATGAAAAAAAACAAATAATGTTATGCACATGTATGAATCTCACTATCAAGTACAACTACCATGCACCAATAAAAACAAATATGTAGCCAGGAACAGTAGTACACACCTGAATTTGGGAGGATGAGACATAAGGATCCCAAGTTTGAGACCAGCCTCAGCAGCTTAGCAAGGCCCTGTTTCAAAATAAAAAAAAATAAATAGGTCTGGGGTATGTAGCTTAGTATTAGAACCCCCCTGGGTTCAATACCTAGTACCAAAAAAATGTTAAAAAAAGAATTAATTGATGAAGTCATTTGGGCTTGCATTTTTCTTGGGCAGTAGTTTTTGATTACTAATTCAATATGTAGTTGTTGTAGATCTCTTTAAATTGCTGATTTATTCTTGAGTCAGTTTCAGGAGCTCATGACTTTTATGTATTTTTCCATTTCGTCTATGTTATCTAAGTATATTTTTTCTTTCATATACTTGCACAAAGTATTCAGTCCATAAGAGTAAGCACTGCTTTTGCTGTATCCCATAAATTTTGGTGATGTGCCTTAATTTTCACTTATCTAAAAATATTTTCTAATTTCCTTGTTTGGATTTTTTACTTACTGATATTTTATTTTATTTTAATATATTTTTATTGGCTTACTGGTCTTTTAGAAACATGTTTTTTAACTTTCACATATTTGTTAGTTCCCTAATGTTTTCTGCTATGATTTCTAATTTTATTCCAGTTGGTTCAGAGAAGATAATTTATATTATTTCTATCCTTTAAAATTTATTTAAATTTGTTTTATGACTCAGCATGTGATCTATCCTGTAGAATGTTCAATGTGTGCTTACAAATGTATATTCTGTTGTCAGACATGGTGGCACATACATGTAAGTCCAGTACTTGGGAGGCTGAGATCACAGGTTTAAGGCTAGCCTCAGCAACTTAGTGAGACCCTCTGCAACTTAATGAGACCCTATTTCAAAATCTAAAAAATTTTAAAAAGGGGCTGGAATGTAGCTCAGAGGTAGAATGTTCCTAGGTTCAATCCCAAGTACCAAAAAAAAGTATATTCTGTTGTTTTGAGTGTTGTGTTCTATAGATATTTGTTAGATCTAGGTTCGCAATGTTGTTCAAATCCTCTATTTCCTTACTGGTCTTCTGTCTACATGTTCTAAGCACTATTAAATGTGGAGGTGTCACTTAAGAAGAGATAACTCCATGAAGAGTCCAGTGGAGTTCCCATTTGAGGAGAGAGAGGAACTCAACTCAGGACCATCGGAGTCCTTGGCTTACATGATGGAAAATAATTTCAGCATAAGTCAGTCAGAGACATAGACTGATATTTTATTTGAGGATGTAAGAAATACATATTCAAGGGGAAATGCAGGCCACCTCAAAAGTGATCAAGATATTTGGAAGCCCATGGCTCTTCATTTATAGGATATTTTCATGACGGGTGGGAAGATGGAGGTATCTGAGGATATCACCAACCAATCATAAGCCAATTTGGGGTATTAGGGCCATCTTCCTGGTTATGATAGGTCCTGTATTGCCTAATAGTTATATCGTTTGCTTAAATTATTCACAGGTGGGGTGGATAATGGCACCCAAGAAAATTATCAGAAGTAAATGGATTTCCTGTTTTGGTGGCCCAGTAATCTTTCCAGATCTTTTGTGTGGGCACTAATAATTCCCAGGGTAGTTAATGTAAGTGAGTAAAGATTTGCAAAATCACTGGGTGTCTGTGGTGAACTGTAATCCTAGTACTTGGGAGGTTGAGACCAGACCAGAGGATGGCATATTGAAGGCTCGCACAAGGTAACGTAGCAAGACTCTGTTTCAAAATAAAAAGGGAAACAAGGAGTAGTGATATAGCTGGATCATATTGTGATTCCATTCCTAGTCCTTTGAGGAACGTCTATACTGATCTCCATAGCGGTCGTACCAATTTATAATCCCGCCAACAATGTATAAGTTTTCCTATTTCCCCACATCTTCACTAGCATTTATTAGTTTGTATTCTTGATGATTGCTATTCTAACTGGAGTCAGATAGAATCTCAGTATAGTTTTGATTGGCAGTGGTGCTGAACGTTTTTTTTTTTTTTTTTTCATATATTTGTTGCTTGTTTCTTCTTTTGCAAAGTGTCTATTCAGTTCGGTTTCCCATTTCTTGATTGGGCTGTTTACTTTTTGGGTGTTCTTGTTTTAGTTCTTTACATATCCCAAATAATTTAAGTCAGGATATTATAGCGATATATGCATACCCATGTTTATAGCAGCACAATTCAGAATAGCCAAAATATGGAACCAAACTAGGTGTCTGTCAACAGATGAGTGGATGAAGAAAATGTGGTATATACACATGATAGAATTTTACCCAGCCATAAAGAAGAACAAAAGTATGTCATTTACAGGAAAATGGATGGAATTAGAGAATATAAGCTAAATGAGATAAGCCAATCTCAGAAAATCAAGGGTCATATACTTTCTCTCATATGCAAAATCTAGAGAAACAAAAGGGACCTCAGATAAATGAGGAGAGGGACCAGTAGGGCATGGGGGGGGGAGTGGGAGGTCAGGACGAGGAAAAAGGAGGATGGAAGAATGAAACAGTTCAAATCATGTTATGCCCATATATAAAAGTATTACTACCAATTTCATCCAGAGAAATTCACCAAGTGATATGTGCATGTACGTTTGTGTCACTTTGAATCTCATTACGATGTAGTTATAATGCACCAATAAACGCAGTTCAAAAATCATTCCCTTCCCAAAGAGCTGGGGTGTAGTTCAGAGCTAGAACACCCCTGGCTTTAATCACTAACAATGCGCACACACACACACACACACACACACACACACACACACACACACTTACAAATTCCCTAGATATCTGGGGCTGACAGGCCTGGATTAGGGAATTTTAGCATAGACTTCCATATTCAAGTTACATTTTCTTCATCATTCTTTTATGCTTCCTTTCTAACTATCTTTTTTTATTTCTTCTGTCCTACTGCAGACGGGTACTGATACCTTCGTCTCTTCCTGTGGGACTGTCTCATTCTCCCTGATTTATGTTATTTTTCCTTCATGTATTTTACTGCTCTGTTTTAGGTGCTCATCTGTTAATCCTAGTGGATTAACAGATATTTTGTTACATATTTTCTATTCTTTATTTTGAAACCGGGTCTCACTAAGTTGTGGGGGGCCTCACTAGGTAGCTGAGGCTGGTCACGAACCCGGATCCTCCGGTCTCAGCCTCCTGAATGCTGGGATTACAAGCGTGCGCCACCACGCCCGGCCTATTATGAGTGGTATTTTAATGATATACTTTTTATACTTTTCCTTTCAATCTCCTTATATCTCTTGCTACTTTCAGGATTTACTTCTGGTTCATTATCTATGGCATTTTTGCTGGAATTGAGGATCAAACCTAAGATCTTTTGCATAGTAGGCAAGTGCTATATCACTAGTCTAACCTCAGCATTTTTGCTATGATGTATCTATTTGTAGATCTCTTTGTGTTTATCCTACTTAGAGTTCATTGAGCTTCCCAGGTGTATAGGTTATAGTTTTTCAATAAACTTGAGAAGTTTTCTGTCATTGTTTTTACATATATATGTATAAGTATATTTAATATATAATATGTACAATGTCACTACATTATATAATTATATATTTTATTTTATAATATATACAAAATTATGTATATCCAATGTATATACATATAAAAAGAGCACTGCTCCTTTTTCTCTTGTCTCTTCTAATCCTTTTAATATATACATGTTCTCTTCACACAGTTTATTTTTCTTTATTGCTTATGTTTCTGATATTTGGCTTGTATAGTGACTATCCATCTATCTTCAAGTTTGTATATTCTTTACCCTGCCAGTTCAAATTAATTGTTGAGCTCCTTTAGCCTCCCACATACTGGGGATTCCAGGCATGCATCACTATGTCCAGCTTCCATTTGCGTCTTTTAAGTTATTTCTCTTTTCTGATACTCTCTATTTAATATGACATTTTATACCTTCTTTTACTTCTTTTTTATACTGGAGATTGAACCCTGAGGAGTTCTACCTCCAAGCTACACCTCCAACCCTTTACATTTTTGTTTTTTAATTTTGAAAAAGGGTTTCAGTTGCTGATGCTGGCCTTGAACCTGCAATCCTCCTGTCTCAGCCTCCCAAGTGCTGGGGTTACAGATGTGTGCCATTGCACTCAGCTTATTTTATTTTTTTTAACCATGACTTCTTTTAGTTTTCATGGGCAGACTTATAATTGCTACTTCAAAGATTTTTCTGATAAATTCAACATCTAGTCTTCATCATTGGTAGTTTGTATGTGTTTGTGTGAATGTGTGTGTGTATGTGTGTTTCATATTTTTCTTTTTCTTTGCATTTCTTGTGATTATATGAAGGAAAAAGATCATTTTAGATAATATGTTGTCATTCTGAAACTGGTTTCTGCCCTATTGGGGTTTTTTCTTGTTATTGGCTTGTTTATTTGTTTAGTGTCTGACTGGATTATTTTAGTGAAATTGATCTCTCTCCTCCCTCTGTAGTGTTAAGCCTCTGAGGTGGCTCCTCTTGGAGGCACAGATTGTATGACCACAGTCACTCTGGGATGATAGTGGCTTTGGTAAGGCTTTCATACTTTTTCTCTAACATATATGTAATTCCACTAATTGCAGGATGATTGCTGTATTGTTTTGAACAATGCTCAGGGGCATGCATTGCTTTACAGTCCTGTCTAATCAAATTCTGGCTCCTTTGAAAGATAAGTTCCTAAGGCTACTGTTTGATTGTTTGTTCTGACTCCTGGGGGAGGGGGACTTCTCCCAGCTGTTCCTCCCCCAAGTTATTTTCTGCAACAAACTAACCAACTAAAGGTTTAGTCTGTATGGTATTTTGTTTTTAATATACTTTTATTGGTGCATTATAGTCTCACATCATAATGTAAATCATGTTGACAGTGACATACAAGCACACAGCACTTGGTGCTGCCCCCCAACTCCTTCCCCATCCTTCCTTCCCCATACAGAGTACTGAGATTGACATTGGTATTTTCACATATGAATTTGCACTGTATTTCAAATCTTCTCCTAATTTACTTTCATAATAATCTCTATCTCTGCTATTCTTGAAAGTGACCGCAGTCTTAAGGCTTGAACTCAGTTACTGTTTTCTTTGGGGGTGTTTTGCTTGTTTGTTTTTGTTACTGGGGATTGAACACAGGAGCATTCTATCTCCGAGTTGCATACCCAGCCCTATTTTTCTTTTATTTTAGTGTGTGGGTATTACTGAAGATTGAACCCAAGGGCATTCTACTTCCAGACTACAACTCCAGTCCTATTTTTTTTATTTTGAGAGTTTCACTAGGTTGATAAGAGTCTTGATACTTGCTGAGGCTGTCCTTGAACAGGTGATCCTCCTGTCTCAGCCTCCTACATACTGGGATTACAGTTGTGCACCACCCATCCCAACTCCATTTTTATTTTGAAATTGTCTAGTTAAGTTGCTGAGGCTGGCCTTGAACCTGTAATCCTCCTATTTCAGTTCCCAAGTACTGGGATTACAGGTATGTGTCTCGTGGCGCCCATCCAAGAATCCCATCATTTGCATACTATTCTTTGTAGGATATTTCCTTGCCCCACCTTCCCAAACTCCTCATCGTTTACTCACAATTTACACTGCCCATTTTACCCCAGCTTGCCTGTGAAGGGAGTTCAAATCATGTACAAATGAGTACAATTTGATTTAAGACAATAGCTAAGAGCATGCAAACTAGAGTTAGTATAGTTTCAAATTATATGTTAGATACTTACTAGCTATATGACACTGGGCAAGATACTCAATATTTTGCTACAACAGTTTTTTTTTCATCTAAAAAGTAATGGCATGATTAAAAACGGAGGTGGAAATTAAAAGATTCTTAAGGATCACAAGTTTGAGGCCAGCTTTGGCAATTTAGCAAAACCTTGTCTCAAAATAAAAGATAAAAAGGGGCAAGTATATAGCTCAATGTTAGTAGCCTGAGTTCAATCCCTAGCACTCAAAAACAAAGAGATGCTTAAGAGATCTAACAACAAAGTGCAATGTGTAGATTTTGAATAGATCCTGGTTTGAACAAAACTTCATTTCTAAAGATGTTCAGAGAGGATTTGGAATATAGTTCAGTGCTAGAGTGCTTGCCTAGCATGCACAAGACTCTGGGTTCAGTTCCCAGTACTACAAAAAAAAATATGTGCAGAGGAACTACTTGGAAATTTTTAATTTGGGTTGCATATTGAATTATATTAAGGAATTGTGAGTAATTTTGATAGGTATGCAATAATATTGTGCACATATAGGAGAATATCTTAATTTTGTTGGCATGCATATTAAAGTACTGAGGGTTTTGCTCATGATGTGTGTAATTTAAAATACTTCTGGAAGAAAGATGAAGCAAACAGGATAAAATATTAACAACTGCTAAATCTGGATGAGAGGAATATAAAATTTATTATACTGTTTTTCATTTTAAATCTTATTTTAAAAGCCGAGCGTGGTGGTGTATGCTTGTAATCCCAGCATTTGGGAGGCTGAGACAGGAGGATCCGGGTTCGCAGCCAGCCTCAGCTACCTAATGAGGCACTCCACAACTTAGTGAGACCCGGTTTCAAAATAAAGAATAAAAAATAGGACTGGGGTTATAGCTCAGACATAGAATGCCCCTGAGTTCAATCCCCTGTACTGCAAATAAATAAATAAATAAATAAATAAATCTTATTTTAAAAAGATTTTTTAAAAAGATTCTAGGTCCTGAAACAGCTGCCTCAATTCAAAGATAAGCTCTGCCAATTTCTTAGCTCTGTGACCTTGGGGGAGTAATTTCACCTCTCTGTGCCTCATTTTTCTCATCTAATGGAGATGACTTGAAGAAAATTAATAGGGTATTGCATAAATTCCCAAGTGGTGATTAGCATAAAAGATGTAAACAGTAAAGCTCAGTATTAGCTCTTTGCATTTTTTGTTTCATGGAGAACTCAGCAATTAAATTCAATGAAGTTTAGGAATGTGCCTGACTATCAAGCTGGGTGCAGAGGTGTGTGCCTAAATATAACCCCTGGGACAAGATAAGACATTGGTCCGAAGATGTGTTCACTGTATGTTCTATCCTCAAGCCCTTCCTCTCCTGCAGCTCCCAGTCACACCAGTAGAGGGAGAAGTCATGTGTCTGTGTTTTTGTTTGTCCACTGCTACCAGAATGTTGGTGTAGGGCTCACCATATGACCTTAAATTCAGTTCTTGAAGACATGTGAGCCTCCTCAAAAGGAACTCATGCTTTCTTTTTATCCCTTTAACACATTTTGAATTGTATAATACATTATTGTTGACTACCAGTAACATATTATGCAGCAGATCTTAACGGAAACCTCGAACTTGTTGATAAATTTCCCTTTTTTTACTCCCCACAACCCCTTGTAAAAACCATTCCATGCTTTGATTCTATACATTTGATAATGATAGATATTTTGTGTAAGTGTAAGCATAAAGTATATGAAATATACATAAGGTATATGAAGTATCTGTCTTTCTGTGATTGGTATATTTCACTTAGTGTAATATCCTCAAGGTTCATTCATGTTGCAAATTTCAGAGTTACAAATGGCCAATAAATGTGTGAAAAATGTTCAACATCATTATTAATTAGAGAAATGCAAATCAAAACTACCCTGAGATTTCACCTAACCCCAATTAGAATGCCAATCATTAAAAACACAAACAACAACAAATGCTGGCAAGAGTGTAGAGAAGTGGGAACTCTATTACATTGTTGGTGTGAATGCAGATTAGTGAAACCACTTTGGAAGACAGTATGGAGGATCTTCAGACGAATGGAAATGAACCTAGCACATGATCCAGCAATACCACTTCAGGGTATCTACTCAAAAGAATGGAAACCAAACCATCAGACTGATGCATGTGTATCTATGTTTATATCCATACAATTCACAATTGCCAAACTATGGGACCAGCCAAGATGTCCATCAACAGATGAATGGATATACAAAACTATGGGATAAGTACACAATGGAATTTTACTCAGCCATAAAGAAAACAAAATTATGACATTTTCAAGGAAATGGATGGAACTGGAGAACATTATGCTAAGTGAGATTAGTCACAAAAAGTAAAAAATCAGATGATCTCCTTAATATGTGGAAGCTAGGGAGAAAATAGTACATACGAGGGACTCTAGATGAAGAAGGAGAAACCTTAGATGAACAAAGAAGGTAACTTAACTGAATATGATGGGAGGGGGGAGAGGGAAACACCCTAATGCACATGATGTACATTCACAAACATATCAAAGTCAAACACTAAGCCAAACCTGAGAAGGAGGGAGGAGGAGGGAATGGGGTGGGAATTGGGGAAGGGCTAAATAAGTGATGTGTGCATGTATGCCTCTACCAGCTTGTACCTGATTAAGATGTATGATTACAATGCACCAATAAAAAAAGGCTAAAGAGTATTCCATTGTATTTATCTATCTATTCTCCACACTAAATAGTTGCAGTTCTGTCAAAAGTTGTTCGTGCTCCTTATTAGTTCCTCACGCTCCTTCACCTGAGTGTTCACTTGTTTTTTTTGTTTTTTGTTTTGTGTGTGTGTGTGTGTGTGTGTGTGTGTGTGTGTGTGTGTGGTACCGGGGATTGAACTCAGGGGCATTCTACCTCTGAGCTACACCTCAAGTCCCATTTTTTATTCTTTATTTTGAAACAAGGTCTCACTAAGTTGCCGAGTGCCTCACTAGGTAGCTGAGGCTGGCCGCGAACCCGGATTCTCCGGTGTCAGCCTCCCAAATGCTGGGATTACAAGCATGCGCCACCACGCCCGGCTTGTTCACTTGGTTTTGGACATACTCGTTTGTCTATCAGTATGGAATTCCTTAACACTGAATCCCCTTACACTGAAAAAAAATTATGGCTACCAAGATTTATTCTGTGGGAAGGGCTCTTATAGGCAGAAACCTCAGATTTTAAACCCAGCTCTGCCACTGCTTCACTGGGTGATTTCAAGTAGAACTTTTCACCAACAGTTCCTTGGTTTCTACAATTGAACAAAAAATAGACTATGACTTGTTTTTTTGTTGTTTGTTTGTTTTTGTACTGGGGATTGAACCCAAGGGCATTCAACCTCTGAGCCACACTCCCAGCCATTTATTTATTTTTGTTATTTTGAAACAGGGTCTTGCTAAATTGCAGAGACTTGCCTCGAACATGTAATCCTTCTGTCTCAGACACCCAAGTACTGGGATGACAGGCATGTTCTACCATAGCTGGCTACTCCATGACTTTTGAGTACTCTCCCATAGCTCTGTCTATGACACAAGTGTAGACTCAGATGGAGAATGAACCCCTGTATTTGTGGTAGGAATGTCTGGGCATGCCAATTTTTTCTTATGATCTGGAAAAGTCCCTTGGCCCCCAGATTATCCAGGTCTGAGAAATACTGGTCTGTAACTCTTTCCACACCTTGCTTCAGGGCACTGGAATCTTGACCTGGCAATTTAAAGGTGAGACAATGGCTTCAAAGCCCAAAATCCCAGATGGAAAGCCAAGCAAACTGGGGAAGAAAGACTAAAGGTCTTTCCCAAAGGAGGGAAAGTTCATAGGCATGGATGGCTACTCAAATTGAACGTTCCTGCACTCCAAAGGCCTTTTGGATGGGGATTTAGAATCAGTCATAGAGCCTTACCAACATGTTCATTATTCATTAAAATGCCTAGAAATTTAGCCTCTAGACCTTACTTTTTAAAGAATATCAGTTCTACCTCTGCCTTCTAGCTCAATTCCTATTGTGCTTAGAATGGATGGGTTGAGATGGAGCCCCTTACAAACTACATAGCAGAATTCCCTTTCCTGATATTATATAAAAAACACCCTCCTTCAACTTCTAGTGTAGACAAGATTGCATAGACCACACAAAATGGCATTCTTTCTATTTACCACTTTTCTTGTGTGTACTAGAGACTGGACCCAGGGTTGCTCTTCTACTGAGTTATACTTCCAGCTCTTTTGTTTATTTACTTATTTTTTTATTTTGAAATGGGGTCTTGCTAAATTATGGAGGCTGATCTCAAACTTAGGATCCTCCTGTCTTAACCTCCCAAGTACTAGGATTATAGTCTTGCAGTACTATCCCCAGCTGCTTCCCTCTGCTGATCCTGGAAGTAATGCTAAAGGGAGAATTCTGAAATGGAAGCAGGACACTAAAAGGTGGTAAGAGGAAAGGTAACTGGATTGAAACTCTGGAAATTGAGGACAAGTGCAGTGGCAGAGTGTTTTGGACTCATAAATTTAACAACTTGGTAGAAATGAACAAATTCTTTGTAAAGCCACAAACTACTAAAGTTCAACCAAGATGAAGCAGATCATCTAAATAGTTGTACAACCATTAAAGAGACAGGGTCCATAATTTAAAATCTGCTGAAAAATAAATCACCAGGCCCATAATCTTTCACTTGAGATTGTACCAAATATTTAAAAAATAATTAACACTAACTCCACAAATCTATCCCAAACACAGAAGAAAAAGGAATATTTCCCATTTCATTTTCTGAGATTGGTATTACCTTGATATTAAAGCCAAAGACTATAAATAAAAAGAAAAAACTATAGACAAATATCTCTAAACAACTTAGACACAAAAGTTGCCAACTCAATATTAGCAAACTGAACCCAGTGAAGTATAAAATTTATATGCCATAGTCATGTTGGGTTTAGTTAAGTTATGTAGGCCTGGTTCAACATTTACAAACCAAAAATTTCAGCCAGATGTGGTGGCACACACTTGAAATGCCAGTACTTGGGAGGCTGAGACAGGAGAATCTAAGGTTCAAGGACAGCCTCAGCAACTTAGTTGCTCTCAGTAAGCAAGACTCTGTTTGAAAATAAATAAATAAAATAGGGCTGGGGGTATACTTTGGAGGTAGAATGCCTTAGGTTCAATCCCTAGTACCACATGCACTCTCAGAAAACAAGCAATTCAAGTGATCATATCAACTATGTGTGCATGTATGTGTGTGTTTATATATATATATGTATATGTGTATATATATATATATATATATATATATATATATATATATATATATATAAATTTAAAGCACTCATTCTTGATAAAAGTTCTCAATAAGTTAGGATGAGAAGGGAATGTCCTCGACTTGATAAAGAATATCTACAAAAAACCCTAAAGTTTACATCATGCATTTTGTGTGTGTGTGTGTGGTACTGGTTACTGAACTCAGGGGTATTCTATTTCTGAACCACACTCCAGCCCTTTTTCATTTTTTTTTTTTTTTTTTTTTTTGCGGCACTGGGGGTTGAACTCAGGGGCGTTCTACCTCCGAGCTATACCCCCAGCCCTATTTTTTATTCTTTATTTTGAAACCGAGTCTCACTAAGTTGCGGAGGGCCTCACTAGTTAGCTGAGGCTGGTCGCGAACCC
Source organism: Graphiurus murinus (assembly GCA_004027655.1). NCBI lineage: Eukaryota > Metazoa > Chordata > Mammalia > Rodentia > Gliridae > Graphiurus > Graphiurus murinus. The sequence continues at coordinate 25,496 of PVLC010023560.1, forward strand.
GGATCCTCCGGTCTCAGCCTCCCGAATGCTGGGATTACAAGCGT
>PVLC010023561.1:0-25387 GCA_004027655.1 Graphiurus murinus
GGAGGGGAGAGGAGAGGAGAGGAGAGGAGAGGAGAGGAGGAGGGGAGAGGAGGAAGAGAGAGAGAGAGGGAGAGAGAGAGAGAAGAAGAGGGAGGGGGAGGAGGAGAAGGTATCTCATCTTCTTCTTCTAAAGACACTATTCCCATCATGGGAGCTGTACACTCATGACCTCATAAACCTATTTATCTCTCAAAAACCCCACCTTCTAATACCTTAATACCTTTATATGAGGTTTAGGACTTCAATACATGAATTTAGGGAAGACACAAACTTTCAGTCCATAACATATGTAATATACTAAATAACAAGACAGCTAATATATTAGTTATTATTATTAAATAAATTTTGGGGTTGTCAGTGTTGAGATCAGCAACTGAACATCTGGTATTAACGTTGGAATAATTGGCAACATTTTCTTGCCATTAATTTTTTCTTTACTGTGAGCATGCCTTGAATTTGATGATCTGAAGGAATGCACATTACCAAAAATAAGTTAAGTGCATGTGTAGTGATTAAAAAGACAGATAGATGGGTAAGTATCCTTTTTGGGGGGTGAATTCTCATATTAAATGCATTCATTGATTATAGTATATTATTTGATAGCAAGTCTGACAGTGAAAGTTTACTGTCCGTTAGGTTAAGATGCTGTATCTTTTTGAGGAGACATCAGACAGGAAACTCTGGGGTAGCCTAGCACTGGATTTGAAAACTCAAGATTGTTGCAATTTTCACACTCTTGGTGAAATGCAAGTAGTTCTTCAAAGGATTTAATGACAGGAATAAATTAAAGAGGCTTCATTTCAAATCAACAGCCTATTACCATTAACAATGGAAGTCAAAATAGGACCCTGGGTCACCAATTAACTAATAGTCTCCTTACAGGCACACACAAGCTTCAGCTGGAGGTAAACAGTGGATTGAAAGAAGTGATAGTTTGAATGAATGTTTAGTAAATATAGGAAATCCTGATACTCAAAGAGCTCAGTATGTGTTCCATGACAGGGATGAAGAACAAGCCCTTTGATGAAAGTTTGAGCCAGGCAGGTGGGATTATCCAGAACTGGAGAAAGGATATGTTTCTCAGGAAAGTTACCTTTCTGGCTTTAGACCTGCTAATTTCAGAAATAGTAAAGGAAAATACTACAGCCTCAAGTAGCTTTCTTTTCCCTAGTTATTAAACTTAAAAACATATTATCAAATTATAATAAAATCGTTCTCTTTAAAAAAATGAACAGGAGAAGGAAAAGGCAGCGTGCTGTTCACAGCTATGTTTGTTGAATGAATGCATGAATGTTTAAGGGTGCCCATGGCGATTCGTTGAGGGGAATACTTGGATTTACACAGGAGGACAGGAAAGGAGGCTGAATTGGGAGAGATTCCACCCAGAGGAGTAGAGCCTGAAAGAATGGATGGAAACAAGAGGGGCAGAAGGAGCATGTGGACCTAGCCTCTCTGCGGGGGTCTTCACAATGGTCAGTAATTACAAGCTCCATTTCCTGACTGGTGGCTCCTGGGGGAGGGTGGGGACAGGACATCATTCCCTGCTGATAAAGTTGAATGTCAAGTGTAGACTGATTTGCTTTACCTCCAGGCCCTTTTTTCTCAACTTAGAGATGGCGGCTGTTTTTCTGTCAGACACGAGCTTCACTTAATGACTGTGTAGTTTATTACCCAGTAGGTCATATCCTGTATATTTTAAGAACAAACACCTCAGAGACTGCGACTTGGTGGAAGGAGATGACATGTGTCACTGCTGTTATTTTCACTACAGCCTGGTGGAAAAACTAATTACCTTTTCATCTGGGCAAATTCAGAGGTCAGTTTACCACTAGTATATCACTACATGACAGGGAACATGGGTAATTAGGTGGGATGTGTAACCTGGATATTCCATGGATCTCATTACATCTTATTTAGAAAGGCTATAATTTGATTGGTGGAAAATTAAGGCATCTTCTCATGGGTCATTTTATCTTTCTGCAATAATAATTCTTGGCTTGATTAAAAATTGATCCAGTGTCTTCAAGTGAATTTATTATTGCTGCAATCTATCACCCCTGGACAGATAATCTGGTTCCCATCTTTATCTGATTTGAAAAATCTGTCACTTATTATATGTTGTTTTTTTCAATCATTTGAATTGATAGCATTCTAGGAAGGCGTCCGCAGCCCCAGGTTTCTTGGAGGGAAGCTTGCAGAACGTGTGGGCGCATCGCTTTATGGGAAAGGATTGGATAATCTGTCAATTTTAATAAATCGATTTTGAATTGGTCTAAGGCAACATTTTCGCTATTAAAAATAATCAAACTCCATTTTGAGGAGTGAGAACAATTGAAGGATAGTGAGAGGGCAGATTTGCTTCTCTCTCTCCCTCTTCTTTTGTTGAACCAAAGGACTTTAATTCTTTTATAGATTCCAAGGCCACACAATTTTACTCTGAACCCTGGAGAATCAACCAAAATATATTTAATGACCCTCAAGAAATTGCACAGTATCATTCTAGAGGCAGGAAAAACATTCTGAGTTAATTTGGGCATTCAAAGAAACATCATAAATTGTATTATTCATGTTTTTATACATTCTTTCAGCTCATTGTACTAGTCCAAATAGAAGGTATAACACTTGAAAATATCAAATTTTTTTTTACTTTCTTTTTTTTGTGTGTGTGGTACTGGAGATTGAACCCAGGGGCATTCTACTTCTGAGCTACACCCCTAGCCCTATTTTACTTTTTATTTGGAAACAAGGTCTCGCAAATTTGCTGAGGCTGGCTTCAAACCTGCAATCCTCCTGTCTCAGCCTCTCAAGTACTGGGATTACAAGTTTGAGCCACTACACCCAAGCTTTGACTTCCCCTTTAATAACAGCTATCTCTTATTTAAGTGTTCATTACAAGTTGGTATTTTATATAGATCAATTTACTTAGGCATAAAGCTACTTACAGTAGCTTTATGGGGGAAGGCTTAGGCAGAGAAAGATTAAATAATTTCCTAAGGTCTCTCTAGTGGTAAACGGTACCACCAGGATTCGAACCCTGGTGGTCTGACTCCAGAGCATGCTTAGCACCACTACTATGCTGCTTCTTGTTTAGAATTATCTTTCTGAGGACAGAGAGAAGGAAGCAAAAAGCCAACAATCTCAACAGGGCAATTAACAGCTATTTATTAGGCGTTGCTATAATTAGGGCATTATTTTGGGGCTCTCATGATATATAAAAAAAAGTATGTGACAAGATTCTTTTCATGAGGATGATATGAATCTAAAGGAAATTAAGTAACAGAAATGATAAAGGATAACAGTGCAACACCATGCTACAAGAGACAATAATTCTATTCTGATAACGGAGGGCTGAGGCCAAGGGATTCAGAGGAGTGTCAACAGCTGTGGGCCCCGCATCCCTGGAATGCTTCATGGAGAGGAGGGGTTTGGACAGGGTTCTGACAAAGACTCTTTGCTTGACCAGACTTTTAGTCAGGCTCTAAAACCTTCTCCTAGACCCACCTGTGCATTTCCTTGCAAAAACCCAGTTTGAGCAAGAGCCCTGATAAATCAATTCAGCTAGAATCCCCCATCCTTCATATCTGAGCACACTTAATATCTGATAGTGCTCCTCATCTTCCAGTAGCCCTAGGTGATGTCTGATCACCGTGTCCCATCTTCAATAAGAATCCCACTGGGTCAGTTTAGCCAGAATCCCCCCTTAGCTTTGGTTTTCCCTCTTAGTAATTTTCCATTCTCCTATCTCCATCCCGATTCTTGGCTACAAACTCCTACTTGTCCATGCTATATTCTAAGTGAAGCCCAGTTCTCTACCAAGATCTCTTTCTCTCTATTCCAATAGGCCCAAATGCAATCTGTCTTTTTTAAGACCACTTTAACTCTGATTTATCTTTACTAGTTTTGAAGAACAGTTAAAATTAGGAGAGAGAGAGAGTGGAGACAAATGGTTTTCTGGATAGGAAGAATGGTGTAAACAAAACAAAACATGGAAATGGGAAGGGATCAGAGGATTTCGGGAACAATTACCTGGAGCAGAAGACATGGGGCTGGCAGGATGGAGAAAGGCTGGTAGGTCATTTGAAGACAGTTATGGTAACCTTGAGCATTAAGGAAGGAGAATGAATTTGTAGAGGAGTGCAGGGCAGGGAAAGCCATTGGACTCTTTGGTGTGGAAGGGGCAGATCTTAAGAGGGTGAGTTGAACATAGGCCAGATCTTAGAAGAGAGAGACTGGTTATGTCAGGAGCTGCTCACTGACCATCTGCAAAATGCAGGCAAGGTTGACCTGGGGAAAGGTGGGGCAAAGGCCTTCAAGAGCACCAAACAGAAGCAGGTGCGATTTGGTCTCACGCCATGACCTCTGAAAGTAGTACCTTGTATTTTGCCTCAACCCTGTCTTCTGTCTGTCACCTCCCATTCAGAAAGCTTCCTCAGCTCTGAGGTTTCTGGTTCTCCCCTGGTCCAGCTCAATTTCAGGATCATGACGTGGTATTCCTTTCCTGGCCTCTTGGCTGGCTTTGGCCTTCACCAGAACTTGCCTCCATTTGTCACTCTGGTTTATTTGAAACCCATGACTCACAATCCTGGCTGTGAGCCTCACCAATCCCAACAAGAGCCAGAGAGATCCAGGAGGAAGCAATCGCCATAAAAATAGATCACAGAGGTATCTGGGACTAAGACAGACTTGATAGTTGGGCCTTTGAAGAAGGGCAGTTGCTGTAAGTAAGAAGTTGTTTACTAAAAAATTGGGTTATTTTTAGGATCCTAGATACATAGAGCTATCTAAAGTTAATCCATATTTTCATCTAGTTTATAGCTTTTATTTCAGCAGAAAGTTGAAATACAGGTTTCACTCATTTATACATTCAGTTAGCAATCATTATTGAGAGCCTAGAGGCCAACGATATAAATTCTACATCTTTTGCTTCTAGACAACTGGAAAAAACCCTTCAGTTTTATAGTATCTTATAATTTATGTTGTGTTTTCAAATGTATTCACTCAGTTCTGAGCACAGGGAGGCTTTGCTTTCCTTCCTGTTTTCTTACTGCTGTGTTCATTAGGCAGAGTCACTACCTTTACTTGGAGTTTGTGATTATTCCCTCTCATAAACTGCAGTTGCTGCTTTTGGTTCTATGGGCTTCCTGGCAAGTTGCTCACTTGATCCAATGTCTTTACTGGGCTCTGAGCTCCCAAGAGGGCACTAACCCTTATGGCATGTGATGTTTAGAATTGGGTTCTGGACCCCCCACCCCAAGTCCCAGTAAGCTCATTGCTACCTGAATCCCTCCCCTTCCTGTTCTCTTTGTGTCTGGTTCCTGAGCGAACCCCTTCTAGTTGCACAGAAAGAGGCTGCTTGCCAAACCACAGGACAGCCCATTAATATGTCGCCAGTAATACCTTCCACGTGTTTGCTGCTTTATACATCCCAAAGCACTTTCACACAAAGTATATTTGGGATGGTTTGGGGATCCCTCTTATGTAGATTAGAAGGCACTTTAATCTCCATTTCACAATGAAGAAACTGAGGCTGAAAATCGCTAACACAGTGGAGTTAGTAGAATTAAGTTTTACTCCAGGCTTCCTAATTTGTGGGCAGGTGCCCTGCTCAAAATATGTGCTTTCTCTTTCTTTTGTCTTTAGTTTTTTGGAAACGTGGGATTTTAATTGGGTGAGCTGAGGTGGTAAGGGAGGCTTACTCTTGTCCATTCATATTAGCTCTCTCTCTCTCTCTCTCTCTCTCTCTCTCTCTCTCTCTTGTGCTGGGTATTGAACCCAGGGTCATTCTACCTCCAAGCTAAACTCCCAGTCCTATTCTATTTTTTAATTTGGAAATAGGGTCTTGCTAAGTTGCTGAGAGCCTTGCTAAATTGCTGAGGCTGGCTTCAAACCTGCAATCCTCCTATCTCAGCCTCCCAAGTACTGGTATTACAGGCATGAACAACCATGCTCAGTTTTCTTACTAGCTTCTCAATAATGCTAAATGTGAGGATGATGAGGACAATCACCTATAAGTTGTGCCCATTCAGAAGTCTCTCTTGGGTAATTCCCAGCATTTCAGCAGAACTCATTAAAACCCAACATGAACCCAGGTGACCTAAGGTATCCTGACATTCCAATCATTAATCTAAGGAAACAGAGTAAATCACTTCTACCCAAAAGAAAGCCTTTTGCAAAACAAAGAGTATATCCACATTCTCACCTGAGCCCAGCAGTTACACTCAGCAGTGGCAGTTATTATAAATGGCTATATTTCTACAGCAACCCTGGAGAAAGAATGAAAGAAAATTGTGCAACCAATTTAATGAGGTGTGTGTGTAAGAGAGATGGTTAGCAATTTGTCTTTAACAATCTTGTTACACTGTAAGAGGCTTGGAGGGGACAAAGAGAGAGAAAGAGAGTGGGAGTCAACGCTCTATTTTCTAACAATCCTCAAGAGAAAAGAGATAAAGACCAAGAGAATTCACTGAGCAAATGTTTTCTCTCTGGCAACAAATGCAGGTGCGATACTTGCAGAACTACTAGACAGCTTGAACAGAGAAGGGTCATAAATCTGGCCTTAAACAAAGGTTTCACCCCAGCGGTAATAGAGTTAGAGGGTGAAAGGTTGCATCTTGTTCAGCCTTCTCTGGAATCATTTCCTATAATACTGGAGAGTAATTTTGTGGCATTTCTGGAAGCTCAAATGAATAAAAATACTCATTTGGTGCTTGGACCACTATTAGCTAAGTGGGTGGTTGGAAGACTACCCAAGTATCCAGCAAAGTTCAAATAAAAGGGCAGAAAACCATTTTAATTACAAATTCTGGACCTGTAGGGGTATTTAATAATATGGAGGGGTATTTAATTGCACTTTTTATGAAGAAAAAAAAAAAGAAGGCTTTTCAACAGAGCAACAGGGCCTACCTCTTGGGGAAGTGTTTAGAAGGTAGACAGCTCAGAGCTTCTTGGGTGTATTTTCTTTCTTGGGTGCTCCTTTAGGTTCATCGGGTTCTGATCAATCATAAAGTTAGAAACTAAGCATTTATTGTGCAAGTTCTATGTTCATGGCCTTGTTATGGAATCTAGAAAGATGTTTGAAATACAGTTTTCGTTAGTCCAGATTTTTTGGTTCCCAATAAGGGACATTCAGTGGTAGCATTTAAGAAAGTGGTTTAGGAGATTCTCTCTCTTCGATTTACTTCATAATCCCTATTGCTTTCTCAGGCAAGTTCTAATATTAGTAATAATATCATATTTCATCAAAGCTAAGTTACCCATGTATTAATAAGGGGGACTGTGATCTTAAGTACCACTTGCATGAGGAAAACATGTCCAGAATGAGAAGTCTAATAGGAAACCATACCTAAAGGTGGATACCAATGAGCTAGGCACTCAGAAAAAGGGTGAAGGGAAATTCTCCAGCACGGAAGCCTGCAGGTCTCAACCTTGGTTCTCTGCAGAGGGAAGAAAAGGGAAATACTTCTGAGAATTTGAACCATAAGTTGGTAGAGAGCCTTGCATATATGAGGTCTGAATTCATACCATCAGTGGGGTCCAATAATCCTCAAGCAGAGAAACTAATTTCAAGCTATCTTCAGGCTACTATGCAAATCCTCTCTAGAAGAATTTGTCTTCAAACCCAGAGATGATAACATCCCATTGATTACACGACACGTTCTGATTTCAGGGATTGTAAAAATGTGAGAAGAATAATGTGCCTCTGAGAATTGATGAAGAACAGTAGTAGTAGTGATAATTATGATTTTCATCATGGGCTTATTAACATAATTTTATGCAATTATTATTCTTCATTAAGGACAATGGAACTTTTCTCAACCTTCTGTGAAGTGTGAATAAAAGCATCTTAAGAATTCCCTATTTTTATTGATCTATAAAAAAACAAGCTGGCTATGTATACTGAGTTCTAAGAAAGTTCCATAGTTTCTCTTTAAATCAGATTACCCTCCCAAGATTTTCCTACAAAGAAATGAGTGGACTCTAACTGAACCCAATTCTAATTGACTTAAGCAAAGAAAGGAAACACATGGTTCATATTCCTCCAAAAAGTCCAAGGGTTTCATATGGCTGGATCCAGGGGCTCAAATATTCTCATCAGGATCTGGAATTGTTCACCCCATGGTTCTGCTTTTGGCTCCCAGCACCTCCAGGCTTAAATCATCATTTATGTTTGAAGGCTTAACAGAGAGTGAGGTTCTCTTTTCTACCACCATCAAAAATCTCAGACTTGGGTCTGATAGGTTGGTGGGACCATGTGTCCTTCCCTGGCACAGAAAGAAGGTCTCTGCTACTCCAAGCCACAGGACTGAGAGTGGAGAGGAGTGACTCTGAGTGGTCCAATGGCCTGGCTGGTGGTCAGGATGGGAGTAAGGTGTGCTGGAAACCACAGATGCTGAAATGGTTTGAAAACAGAATGCTTCCCCCTAGTCCTCATGGAAACAGGGTGGTAATGTTGAAAGTGGGGCTTGGTTGTAATCTCAGCAGTGGGCCTACCAGTCCAGGCCGCCATTCAGATAAATCCATTACAATGACTTAAATCCACTACAGTGGCTGGTAGGGTGTGGCTGGCGATGGTGGGTCCCTGAGGCTACAGCCTTGGGGATTACATACAGTTCCTCCTCCCCCTGATCTCCCTTTGTTTCCAGCCTCCATGATGTGAGAACGAAGCCTTGCACTTTTCCTCTGTCCATTTCCCACCGCCATGCCCTGACTAGTTCCATGGTCCTCGGCCTCACGTGGACTGAACCTGAAACCGTGAGCAGATAAATCTTCCTTCCTCTAGGTTGTGGGGTCAGTTGTTTTGGATATGTGGTGAGAATGCTAACTGAGATGCCTACTACACATCCCTCCCGGCCTAGTGGAAGTTTAGTCCATTTGTGGGAATACAATGAAGTAAAATGGCAACTCAAAGGGTAAATTAAAATTCAAGACAGTTCTGTGAGAGATGTGACAAAGGCCTGTGTGACAAGTGCCATAAGATCTCCACGCTGAAAGAGTCTGAAGGAGGAAGAAGTGACGGGTCTCCAGGAACTGAGGGTGCTGTATGGGGGAGTTTGACAGGAGGAGAGACAAGCAGAGGGAACGAGCAGGAACTGTGGCTTGGGGCGGCATGAGCGAGCTAGCAAGATTGTCCTGGTCCTGGAAAACCCGTCAGCTGGATGTGCGCCTAGGGTTCTGTAGGCTTCTCAGCTGGTGCTCAACCACTCTTTCCATTCCTGGCCAGAGGGCGTACTCTCTAATTAATACAAAAACTTACTCAGAGTGAGCAGTCCACCGGGATGAAAAGATTCCTGTGTGTAATTCTGAGCCCGTCTTAACTGGCCACGTGAACACAGCGAGGCATTCACTTTCTCCCGGCTTCTGCTGCCTGATTTGAAGGTGGCGTGGTTTATGCCGTGTCTATCTCACAGGGGTGCTTTACGAGTCCAAGGTAGTGTTTGTGAAGGTGTTTGGAAGCATGAAGCTCTGGTATGAATGCAAAGCGTTATCTGCAGCTTTCAGAGTAATTTTGTCTAATTCAAAGCTTGAGCCCTGATTGGTTCACCTTTTATTTCTGTTAGGGATGTTTTGTAGATTAGGAAAATAAACAATGAATTTATGTGGGTTATTAGAATTATGAAAATGGGAACTAGAACTTCTGATCCACAAATTAACCAACTTTCCCCTGAGCCAGTTTATCAACGACAGGCAGTGTATAATCTTTCTAGACTGTAATACCCTTCCTTCCTCCCTCCCTCCCTTCCTCCCTCCCTTCCATCCTTCCCTACCTCTTTCCCTCCCTCCCTCCCTTCCTTCCCTTTCTTTATCTCTCCCTTTTTCCCTTCTTTCCTGCCTCCAATCCATTCACTGGCTATTTGTTAAGTTTGGCACATTATTTAGTATCTAAGAAAAATTTAAAAGCAATTAATTTAGGGTCCCTTTGTTTATTTTTTCTAGATAATTTGTTTTCAAAGACTGAGAACACAAATACACAGAACATTACTTTATTGTTGTTACAACTATGAAGAGTCTTGTAGGATTACAAGGTCATGAGCAGTCATTATTATTGCATTGCCTTTATGTAGATGTGCTAGTAACAGAATTGTGATTGGAATTCCAGAAAATATCTTTCATTATAAATACATACACATTAGCCAGGCGTGGTAGTGCATGCCTGTAATCCTAGTACTAGGGAGCCTGAGACAGGAGGATTGCAAGTTTGAGAACAGCCTTAGAAACTTAGTGAGTCTCTTAGAACTTAGTGAGACCTTGTTTCAAAATAAAAAAAAAAAAAATAAAAATGGGGGTCTAGTTCAAAGGTAGAATGCTCTGGGTTTACTCTCCAGTAACACACATACACACACACACACACACACACACACACACACACACACACACACACACACACCCTTCTATCAGAAAAATGCTTTCCCTGAATCTGAGAATCTTGATTTGGGCTCCTTTTTGCATTGGACATAAGATTTCAGAGATTTGACTTCTCATCTTTTTCCTTAGGACATAGTCTTTGGTGAAAGCATAGATTTTTTTTTTAAAGATGCCTGTTTACAGATTACCCATACATAAAATGCTGATGGCAAAATACCACAGTATCATTTACCAAGCCTGTCATGATTGAGGAAATTCTTGGTAGGATGTGTCTCCATAGAACTCGTCTAAACTCGTCAACTTCCTAGTGAAATCTCTCCCGGTGGGGAAAAGGAGTGTTTAACTGGTCCCATATGTTTTCCTGGGGACCTCCACCCCCCTCTGCACCCTCCCCCAGCCAGTTCTTATCTTTTGTGATGAAAAGGAAAGAAACATGATTTTCAGGAGGGCCTGGTATTAAGCATTCCTTCCCCTGATCCATCCTAATGCCGTTGTATGTCAATATTAGGGGACTTTTTGGGGGTTATATCTGTCACTTGGAATTTCTCCATTAATGGGGTCTCCAAAGACATTTTAGGAATGAATAATATCTTTTATCTCGTTGGAATATGCATGGGATTCCCATCAAATCTGTCCTCGTGTGACTCTGAGTAGACAGCCAGTAAGATTTCCTCTTTCAAGTCTCTGTCAGGAATAAACACTCAGTTCCTCAGTAGTGCCAGATGAAAACCTGCGAGTGGACGCTTTGCTCTGAAAGCAGGCTGTGGCCCAGCTGTTCTGTGGTTTATGAATTTTTTAGCAAGGCTGGGGCTGGCGGCTGGACCAGCCCTGCCTGACTTGGGGCGTACACTGGGGGTTTGATTGCTTCAAGCAGGGGTTAGAAAAACCTGGCAGTGTTTTCTGGGTTTCCCCTCTGAGGTTTAGAGATTTGTTCAACTTTTGTTCAAAGCCACGCTCAGAGAATGGAAAATGGGAGAAACTCGAGGCTGGACCAGTCCCAGATGATGCTCCTGTAAACAGTGCGGGAAGGAAACAGCTCTGAGGCCAGCCAGGTCAAGGCCCATTAGAGAGGGCTGCTGGGGAGTGGGGCCACTCTGGGCATATCTGCCCAGTGGGAGAACCAGGATGAGTCCAGGGAGGCTGACTCACTCTATCAACCTTCACTTCTGGGGGTGCTGGTGAAGGAGCAGGGGGAACAGGAACTTGTGCCCGCAGAGATAGAGTGAGGACATAGCAGTTGAGAGAAAGCAGCACTTTGAAACCCTAAAGTTACCAGGCATGGTGGCACCCGCCTGGAATCCCAGTGCTGGGGAGGCTGAGACAGGAAGATTGCAGGTTCCAGGACAGTCTCAGCATCTTAGCAAGACCCTGTTTAAAAAAAAAAAAATAGGGCTGGGGTGTAGCTCAGAAGTAGAATGCCCCTGAGTTCAATCCCAGTACCACAAAAACCAAACCAAACCAAACCTACAGTTACCCAGAAAGTCTTAGTGCATTTCACCTCCTCGACAAGGCCTCTGAGGGATGGAGATCACAGTCTTTATCTCTTGCTTCAGTTTCTTCAGTGTAATGAGTTTTGACATTGGGCAAAGGAAAATGCCCATTAGCTAGATGGCGCCATTGTCCGCTGACCATTGGGCAGCCAGGCTAGGAACAGGAATTAGTACAAACTCTTCACACCAGCGGGTTCTGATACTGGGCTCTACAAAAAACAATGGAGTGAAAGTAACTTTTCCCTCAATCCAGTGATGACTGGAGAAATAATTGATCAATTTAATTATTAGATGCTTGAAATAGACCAATCCCCATGTACTGACTGTCCAGGCCTGGCCCAGGCTGGTGGCTTATGGCATCAGAGACTCTGCTCTGACTTGGGGGTGGGGAGAGCTTAACACATGCTGGGGACCCTCCAGAGCAGCTGAGCTGGTTAGGATGCCAGGGAGTGAGGCCTAGAGAGTGCACAAGTGAATCTAAGGCGCAGCCAGTGATGATAACCACTGCGTCCCTCTCCTCACCCCAGCCAGGACCCGCTGCACCTGCCAAGTCTTCTTTCTGTGTAGGGAGGTCTGGGTGCAGGTGCAGGGATGGGGCACTCTTTTCTTGGGATGGCCAGGGAGGCATTTCAGATGGACTGACACAGGAGTGGGTAGTGTTGGGAATGGAGAGTGGGTGGGAGTGGGAATAACATTCCGGGCAGCTTTGAACCCATCTGGCACCAGGAAGTTTGTCCCTGAAGGTGTGTGGGCAGAGGGGAGACTGGGGGGGGGGGATAATGACCCTTATCATACTATGATCACACCGGTTCAGATAAAATCGTTCCCTTTATTGCCTTATCATTGCAGAAAACCCCCTTTGGTTACAAAAGCCCATTTGGTTAAAATGGGTTCAGTTTTATGGTAATTAGTAAGTGACTTAATATGAAATTAGAACTAAAGTTGTTTGGTTTAAACAGGATGAGATTTCCTGGGATCTGGCACTACAGATGCCTTGACATAGATAAGAAATTGGGTGAGAGGAAAAAGAGCAGGGTTGTGGGTAGGGAAGGGTAATGTGGTCCCTTATTTGTTTGGCTTTGATCTGTGTACAATAGAAGCCTGGGGAAGGAGCCCGTGGGCAGGTCACGATTGTCCTTTTGAAGGTGACCAGTGGCACTGATGTACCCCGAGAGTGACTGCTTCGTGGCCCTACGCCTAATTAGGTAAGCAAGGCGCTCACAGTGGAGATTATTTCATTTATTAGGTTGGAATGAAACCTGTGGGAATTGGTACGATGTGATCTTAAATTAACATACTTCCTGCAGCACCTGCGATGTGGTATTATCAGAATTAATTAAACCGTCTGAAATCGCAGGCGCGATGTCAGGCTGGGATAACCAGATGCCTTCGAGCCGGCGCGCCCGGGCTGGGTCTCCAAACACTGGAGCACTGTCTTTCTCTGCCTCTCCCCACATCCTGACGGGTCTCACTGTGGCGCCTTTGAAGCTTCTGTGGACGTGGTGGGAAATTCTATGGGGATGCATATAAACAAGTAAACCAGTGTTGCTCAAATTTTAATACTTTTCTAAGTATTGCTGGGATGCCAACGATTTTCTGAAGGAGTAGAAAGAGAAAGCCTCGGAGAGCTGGCTTTGTATTTCTCTCCTCCGAGGCTTCGATCAGTTTTAAGATGTTTGGTGGAACAATAGGCGTCCATCTTTTAAAGTCTGTCTCTCACCCATCTGCTTGCAAAAGGCACCATTACTCGGATGATATGCATGTGAAGTTGAAGCATACAGGAAAATGGTGTGTGTGTGTGTGTGTGTGTGTGTGTGTGTGTGTGTGTGTGTGTGAAAGGGAGAGAGAGAGAGAGGAAGACAGGAGAGAGAGAGAGAGAGAGAGAGAGAGAGGGAGAGAGAGAAGCTCCTAAGCAGTTCTTTTCTTTGGATGGGCATGCCACTTAGTAACATGTAGATTTCAACTGATCAACAACAGATTCTTTTGATTTATAAGCCAGTTTCCATGGAACATGGATACTGGCCCAAAGGGTGGCCTGGCTTAGTGGCTAAAATGCACTTTTCATTGTGTGTAGGCATTTGTCATGGAACGTCTCTATGCTTAATCAATGAGTCTGATGCATTTCAGCAGTGAGGAAGGAATGGGCCAAGGATCAAATGCCCCCAGACAATAGCGGTGTGCAGAGGCCCCAGTGCAGTCCGTCCCCTGGCTGTGCCTGGGAGCAGGGCCAAGTACACTGTGCCCAGAAGAAGCATGGGCAAAACACTGGGGTCTGGAAGACTGCCAAGTAACTACAGGTACCACAGTAACATATCCACCCACACCTTCATTGAAAAGCTGCTCATTTTTCAAGATCCAAATTCCTCAACAGCCCCTCCCCAGGTCGGTTGACTGATCTCTGCCCTGGATCCCACCTGCACTGCTAAGATAGCTGTTTTCTCTTTGCCTCATGGCTGGTTGTCTCCTCCATGGATTATAATCTCCTCAGATGCTGTGTTTTATTCCTGCTTATGAGTCCAGCGTTGAGTCAGGAACAGCTTTTTGAACATGTGCTTAATGAAGGTTAACTTTCGTTTTCCTCTAAGAAAAGTAGCCAAAGGAGGGATGGCAGGGCATAAATGGAAAGGTAACTTGTGCAAGGCTGCTTGCTACCTAGGAGTGGGTGGGACACAGTCGCCTGCCAGGTCCTGTGGCTCTTTTCACTCCACTGTGCTGCCAAGGAGTATGCAGAATCAGAGCACATGGACAGCTTTCTTGGGAGTGTTATCTTCCCAATCAGTTGGCCCACACCAAATTTGACCGTAAGTCACTTGACTTGTGAAAGATTGGGAAAGACTTACATTAAAGATGAAAGTGGAGGTAGTTTTTCTCTGCTTTGTTTTGTCTGTCAAAGGGCATGGGAGACCTTTGCCCACTGTATTTTCTTTTTCATGCTGTTCTTCATTGAGCCACTCACAAAGACCTCATCCACGAAACTAGAGTCTGTAGGAGGATACTACGCACCTGCCTGATGCTGCCTTTCCTCTTCCTGTCCTAAAGGACCACTCCCAGCGCCTCTCTGAGCTCTAATGCATCCTTCATGTTCCAGCGTTGCCTGTTTCTGAAGTCTGTTCTCAGGACTGCTGTTCTGAGTGGGCTTGGATGAGGCAGTACAGGCTCCAGAAGTCTTCGGAAACCTTCCATGTACAATTTTTAGGTGTGTTAATTGCCATTGGAGAGATCCTGGGATATCCATTGCTGGAGTCCAATTGTTCTGACTGACGAAGTTGAAGATCAGAGTGGTTCTGTGAGCTTAGAATGGAATGATCAAGCTAGAAGGTGACCTAGCAATAGTCTGTTAAACCTTTCCTTCCACAGCCATAGAACCTGGGGCCCAGCCGTGAGAGTCATACCGCACAGGCAGGGCAGATCTAAAATCAGGCTTTCTGTCTGCTAGCTCATCACTTTGTCTGCTACATGCGTATAAAGCAAATAAAGCAAGTCCTCATTCCTTTGTTTCTGTCTCTTGTATTCTTTGACGAGGAGGCCCTCTAGCCCCTTGCTTCTGTGGAAAGAAATTCACCTCCAATTAAAAAAAATTGCAAGACAACATAAATGTAAATATTCATTTTAAAATATGCATATCAATTAAATGTACATTTATTTTAAATACATGTGTTAATTATACATGTTACATCAGATCACAATTAAGTCAACAGAAAGTGATGATTTGCATATAATCAAGCCTGGATATTAATCAGTTGTCAATCTCGAATGTCATTTTCTTTGGATGGCACTTTTGAGGTGATCAGGGCCAGAGACTTGAAGCAAGTGATCAACCCACACATTTGAAAGTGAGATCCTGTGCTGCTGGGTGCTACTTATCTCCCCTCATCAGCCCCCTGGGGTCCCATTTCCAGGCCTTCAGGGAGCTCTGGGTGTGCTCAGCCTTCCTTATAAGAGGAAGAACTTTTGAAGGAGGGGAGAACTTTTGAAGAGCCTTTCTCCTTGCCTGGAGGCTTGTGTCTTAGAAGTTTCTCATTCTGTTCTAAAGGAATTTTTTTCCAGGTGAGG
The DNA here is from genome assembly GCA_004027655.1 of Graphiurus murinus. Lineage (NCBI taxonomy): Eukaryota > Metazoa > Chordata > Mammalia > Rodentia > Gliridae > Graphiurus > Graphiurus murinus. The sequence continues at coordinate 15,906 of PVLC010023561.1, forward strand.
AAGTTGTTTACTAGGTTACAGAGGACCCTTCTAGGGGTATCAGTTGTTATGGAGAGTAAGGAGGAGAACTATTTAATGTTTCAGCTGGAAAGAACTTTACTAACATTACCTAACCCACACTTAACAGATAAGAAAAACCTGCAGGAATAAGTATCTCCTGCAGAAATCCTACCCATCCCTCAAGAACTTTTGATTTCCCAGCCTCCTCTGAAGTCAGACCTGCTCCTGCTGTTCTTGCCTGTGGCACTTATGAAGGTACCACCTATCTGGTGGCAGGGTTTGACTGAGTATAATTGTTTTCCTCAGTGGATTGTTTTCTAAGTCTTTTGCACCCACCAGAGTGCCTGGCATACGGTAGGTGCTCAATATATGCAGAATTGAAAAGGCTGTTGACTGGGAGGGTGCCAATTCATTTTGAAATCATATGGAAATGTCTCTTTATGGGTATCACAGTTTAAAGCAGTGAAGTGCATTTGCCTCTCAGAAACCCAGTGAATTGTTTCTTGGGAGGGCAGAGGGGACAAAAAGTGGACCTGTCGCTTTATCACCAGACTACACTTTCCTCATGCTGGGCCTGGTTCCAAAAGTAATTAATCAACACGGACAATTTCTGTGTCCTCTTGTCCTTCGGTCTGTGGTATGAAAAATGTTATTTCAGCTGGAGGAATTGTGATCACTTAGCATTCTTGTACATTTGGACCCTGGTATTGTCATAAGATAGCAGGAAAAGATTTTTCATTTAATTTCTTGATTAATTAAAGTTAGACACATCCTACTTTTATATTATTCTGGTGGAAATATTCCACTTCTGCCTGACTGTCTGTATGCTTGGATGAAATGTTTTTCATTAAGAACCACTCATTTTTTAAAAGTATAGTTTAGGAGAGAGAACCAATAGGTTATCAAACCACTCTGGAGATGGTGATTTCCATCCTTTGGAGCAGCACTGCATGTACCTGGGGCATTATTCTTTTGGCCATAGGGAAAATTCACAAGAAAAATGTGTTGGCCCTTGGAAAAATTTATGGCCCATTTAGCATATGCAAGGCAATTAGCTAGGCAATATGATGAATCACACATTGTTTCTGTCCTCAAGAGCTTTTGGTCTACTATTTTGGTCTACTGAGAAAAGTGAAACATAGTACCTGATGGTTTAGCTATCTTTTTAGGAAAATGATTTGTACTTATTTATTTGTTCAGCACCTCTTCCTTGAGAGTCTACTATGAGATATACAATAGTGAATCAGCCAACTAGTGGCTTTTCCCTCCCGTTGCATGGTCTGTAAGAGGTTGTGAGTCTGAAGCTGAGTCCATAGGCCAAGTTTGCAGAGTTAGTCCATGCTTTGACCATCCTTAACAATTGTATGTACCACATAACAATTATAGGTAAACTATCAAAGACAAAACCAAAATACATAGCTAATTTCAAAAACAAAAACAGAAAACCAACAACAGAGCAGCTACTTACAGTGAAGCCCATGGTGGATAGGCTTCTGGGTTGAGAAGTAACTAGTGGTGGCTGGGAGTATTGCCCCAACCAGGACTAAAAATGCTCAGTGGAAAAATGGGGGATTAGATCTAGGGTTAGTGCTTGAAGCCAAAGGCAAGGATGTGTTCTCCTCTACTCTAGCACCCACATATGCAAGAAGGCCAGGAAAAATTGCCACTTGTAGCTACTAGGATTATAACTTAATCTCTGCACATCAAGGGAAGATAGAGCCTTGAGATCCTGAACTACATGATCTTTGGCTGATGTTGGTTCTGTGATGCTCCTAAATCATTCAAGAGCAGGCACTGCAAACTACTTTTATCGAACCATGTTCTGGACTTGGGTGTAGGAGGCCAAATGCAGAAAAACACAGAGATGGATGAAATGAGAAGAGGGAAATGAGGACACAGGAATTATAAAAATTCTCTTATTTAAGCTTCAAAAGCTAAATTTTGAATCACATGAAGAAACTGAAGGCTAAGGTGGATAGTCAACAAAACCAACAATGAGAAAATTCATTCAAATAAAATCAACTTTATATTATAGCTTGAAAAACCTACTTCTCATATTTCAATTTTAATTGACAAATACTAATTGTATGTATTTATGGGTAAGAATGTGATTTTTTATACATGCATACATTGTGGAATGTCAATTCAGGCTAATTAATATGTCCATCACCTCTTTTACTTATCTTTCAGCAATTTAAAAATAGACAATACGTTATTATTAAGTATAGTCATCATGCTATGCAATAGATCTCTAAAACTTACTCCTCCTGCCTCATTGAAACTTTATACCCTTTTACCAACATCTTCCATGACCCCACCCACCCTCCCCACCTCAGACTCTGATTACCATGATTTTAGTCTTCTATGAGTTTCACTTTTTTTTTTTTTTTTTTTTGATTCAGTGTATCAGTGAGATCATGAGATAGTTTTCTTTCCTTGTTTGGCCTATTTCACTTATCATGTCCTTTTGATCCTTCTTGCAAACAATAGAATTTCCTTCTTTTTTTAAATGCCATATTGCGAGCCGGGTGTGGTGGCGCACGCTTGTAATCCCAGCATTTGGGAGGCTGAGACCAGAGGATCTGGGTTCGCAGCCAGCCTCAGCTACTTGGTGAGGCATTCCACAACTTAGTGAGACCCTGTTTCAAAATAAAGAATAAAAAATAGGGCTGGGAATATAGCTCAGAGGTAGAATGCCCCTGAGTTCAATCCCCAGTACCGCAAAAAAAAAAAAGCCATATTGCATATATATCACAATTCCCATGTCTTGGCTCTTATGAATAATGCTATAATGAACACAGGAGTGCATAAGTCTCTTCAATATAATGACTTTAATTCCTTAGAGTATATGACCATTAGTGGGATTGCTGGGTCATATGCTCATTCTATTTTTAGTTTTTGAGGCATTGTTATATTGTTTCCCAAAATGGCTGTACTAATTTATATTCCTACCAATAAGGTCAAAGATTCCACTTTCTCCACAACCTCATCAACACTTATCTTTCATCCTTTTGATAATAGCCTTTCTAATGCGTGTGAGGGATATCTCATTGTGGTTTCATTCGCATTTCCTTGATGATGAGCGACCATGAGCATTTTTTCATATGTTTTGTCTTCTTTTGAGAAATGTCTAGTCAGTTCCTTCTTCCATTTTTAAAATAGAATTGCTTGTTTTCTTTCATTGAGTAGTTTGAGTTCCTTATATGTTTTGAACATTAGCCCTTTATTCAATGTAAGTCTTGCAAATATATTCTCTCATTCTAGAGATTGCTTTTTCACTTTGTTAATTGTTTACTTTGTTGTGCAGAAAATTTTTGTTTGATGTAACTCCATTAGCCTATTTTTACTTTTGTTGTCTGTGTTTTTAAGATCATATTCAAGAAATTATTGCTTCAGTGTTGTGGAATTCTTCCTATATTTTTTTCTAGAAGTTACAGTTTCAGGTCTACACTTAACTTTTTATTTTGATTGATTCTTATATAGGAATGAAATAAAGGTCCAGTTTCATTTTTCTGCATGTGAATATCCAGTTTCTCTAACACAATTTATTAAAGAGACTCCTCTTTCCCTAATGTATATTTTTGTTGCCTTTGTCAAAAATCAATTGACTGTATCTATTTGAGTTTATTTCTGGGCTTTCTATCCTATGCCATTAGTCAATGTGTGTCTTTTTTATGCCACTATCATGCTATTTGGATTACTACAGCTTTGCAATATATTTTGAACTCAGGTTAGGGTGGTGCCTCTTACTTTGTTCTTTTTGCTAAGGTGCTTTGGCTATTTAGTGTCTTTTGTATACGTATTTAAAACAGGACAAGGTAGAATATTAGATCACCACTAACTCTGAGGGTATTTCAATTAGTAGTTCCCCAAGCTAAGATCTCTATGTTTAGGAAAGGCATAGAAATTTGTTAGAGCAATCTGTACATGAGCTTGGAATGAAAACCAAATGAAACAAAATCAATACCCAGATATTATAAACCTAAAGTAAAGCTGGAAATACAGAAATGGAAAAAGGTATATACCAGACAAATACTAATCAAAAGAAAACTTATATAGTGATATTAATGACAGAAAAATGGAATTTAAGTTAGAAGGCACTAACAAGTATAGTCATGGACACTGCATAATAATAAAAGGAACAATGCACTGCAAAGTCAAAATAAAATAATCATGAACTTGTATTATTTAACAATATAGTCTCAAAATGTATGAAACAAAACCTAACAGAATTATATGGGAAATTTGATAAATCTGCAATTATTGTGGGAGATTTCTATACATTTTAACATATATTTATCAAATGAGGATGCAATATTAACACTATTATAGAAAATATGAACAACAATTTTATGCTCAACAAATAGATAATATACACTTTTTTTCAGGTACACATGTAGCATTTACAAAATTTGACTATGTTCTAGATTTCTAAGGAACACTCAAATTTGAAGGAATTGATATCATAGATATCATGTTCTGTCAATGAAATTAAACTAAAAATCAGAAATTAAACTAGAAATCATATGAAATTAAACTAGAAATCATATAAAATAGCAATAATGAAATTCATTTTTAACAACTCATGTTTAAAGAGATAATAATAATGGTAGTATGGATAAAGAAAGTACTACATGTGACATTTTTGGGCCATAGCAATATTCGCATATGAGGTAAATTTAGAGCTTTAAAAACATTTATTAGCTACCAATATGTACTGAAAATAAGTGAGGTGGATGATCAACTCTAGAAACTAGATAAATAAGAACAGAATAAACCTAAGGAAAATGAAGTGAGTGCTATAGTAAAGATAAGAGCATAAATTGATAAAATTGGAAATAAAGGAGATCATCAACAGAATCAAATAGTTTATTTGAGAGAGGACTCAATTTCAATGGAACTTACAAGTCTTTCTGAAGACTCCCTAAAAAAGAGAGAGAAGAATATCATATATATATAGGTATATGAATTGTTACTATAGATAAAGATTTACAATAAGAGAATAGTATAAATAACCTTATAGCAGTGAATTTTAAACTTAGAAAACTAGAAACTTTTGTAGAACAATGTAAATGGAAATTTAGAAAGAAAATTAAAAATTAGAAAGAAATAAAACCCCCAAATAAATGAATAGTATTCATAAGTATATCTTCTTTACGGGTATAAGACCCAGATGGTTTCAAAGAGGGAATTTTATGTATTTTTATTTTTTTGCGGTACTGGAGATTGAATTCAGGGGTGTTCTACCTTCGAGCTATACCCCCAGCCCTATTTTTTTATTCTTTATTTTGAAACTGGCTCTCACTAAATTGCGGAGTGCCTCACTAGGTAGCTGAGGCTGGCCACGAACCCATATCCTCTGGTCTCAGCCTCCCAAATGCTGGGATTACAAGCGTGCACCACCATGCCCGGCTGGAATTTTAGCTTATGTTTAAGAATTGTGTTATCTTTACCTTATACAAATATTTCAGAGGACAAGAGGGCAAATGCTACTGAATACAATTAGTATTTATTGCTACCAAAGCATGAGCATGGGCATAACAGGAAAAAACTCCTGAAATTGTAGAATTTTTAAATAGGAAGATGGAAACAACTTTTTTTTCCCAAATTAAACTCAACAAAATCTTAAAAAAATGATGCATGACAACTAACGTAAGGTTTATGCTTAGTAAGAAAACAAATTAACCATCAGAAAATGTATTACTGCAACATATTCTATTATTACATTGAAAAAGGATATTCAGTGTGTTCCATAGATACAAAAATTATTCAGTTAATTAAATATTAATTTATGATAAGAATTCTAAGAAAATTAGGAAAAGAGATCCTCCTTATCTTTATCAAGACCATTTTTAAGAAATAGACAGCCTAATATCTAATCTTGTAACTCTAGAAATATCTGCATTCAAGTTAGAAACAAGGCACTGATGTTGATTCTCTGGCTTCTATTAACATGCACTGGAACTGTAGCCAATGCAATAAAATAAGAAAAAAGATATAATAACTGAAAAGGAAAATATAAAACCATCTTATTTCCAAACAACATGAATGCCTACATAAAAAAATTTAAGACATTATGTGGACAATTTTTAGAAATAATGAGTGAGTTAAGCAAAGTTGTTGACTCACAAGACAAAACACAAATTAACAGTGTTCCTAAATTCCATCGTTTCCTGAGCTTTCACAGATCTAAGATGTTAGTTTCCTTTAGAGTTAATGTAGGGCCAATGCAAATATAACAAAGCTAAGTGACACCAGAGGAGACAGTTCTGGAGTGAAAGGCAAAAGTTGAACTGTCAGAAGATGCCATCCACCACAGAAACCATTAGACAGTACTGACTGCCCCGTATTATGAAAAAAAGCTCCCAGTTACAAAAGGAGTAGCACCAATGAGGAATAAATATAATAAAAAAAATGACTTACGAATAATTTCACCAAAGATTACTTAAGGACATAGAAGACTTGAATAAATGTAGAATTACACAATGTTCCTGAGTGGGAAGGTTTAATATCATAAAGACTTTAATTTATTCGAAATGAATCTATAAATTCAACTCTATTACAATAAAAGTTATGTCAGGATTTTTTATGGAACTTGACAATCTGGTTCTAAAATTTATGAGGAACAGCGAAACCCTACAACTGGCAAAGATAATTTAAAAAGAATAAAGTAAGGGGACATGGCTTATCAGATATTAATTTATGCTATGATAAGACAGTGTGTGCATAGGGACAAATAGATCAATGTAACAGAATGGAGAACTTAGACCATATATATATATATATATATATGACCATATATATATGACATTTGACAGATGTGGTTTTTCAAACCATTGGGGAAAATATTCAGATAATGGTGTGAAGGCAAGTGGTAAATTACATTGTAAAAAGTGAAATCAAATGTCTGTCTTATTATGTATACAAAAATGTGAAAACTAAATCTTCCAAAATTTTAAAAGAAAATATTTGCCCATATCTTTGAGGTTTGGAAATGTTGCTTCCAATGGACACAAAAAGCACAGATCATGAATAAGTCCGTGGTAACGTGACACATATATAGCATATAGTATATAGGCATATACATGTGCACATATACATACATATGTGCTTTTGAACAGTGGCATACACAGGAATACATTGAAAAGACAAGCTGCGATCTGGAAGAAGATATCTGCAATGCATAAAACTGATGAGGAATTTGCATCCTTTGAACCAAAGAGAGGCAGAAGACTATCACCCTAGACCTGGACTTCTGTGTGTGACCTTAGGCAAGTTATTTGACCTCTTTTTAGAAAAGAGATAATGATCTTGACAGTATTTTGGGATTGTTGTGAGGATTAAATCAGTTGACATCTGTGAATCTCTAAAAATAATGTCTTGCATTTAGTAAACACCTCCAAAATATTAATCACCATTACTAACACTATCCAGAATATATAAAAATTATCCTAAATCAATAAGACTAACAGTCCAATGGAAAAAAGCAATGGATGTGAATTAATGGTGGAGGAACTCTGCATGGCTAAAAAACATGTTAAAAAGTGCTCACTGTCCCTAGTAGTTATAAAAGTACAAACTAAAACAAGAGTTAAGTGGTAAGCTTATATCATCAGGTGGCCAGAATGTAGAAGCTTGATAGTGCAAGGGTGTGTAACTATGTGAACGCCCATACACTGCTGGTGTGGGTATAAGCTTTCAAAACTGGCATCACTGAGAGAGTAATTTGGTGATATCGAGAAAGTCTGAAAATATATATACAACTCAGGGCTTCCAGTATTAAGAAGGTACTATAGAGCATTTCTTGCAACTATGCACAAGGGCATGTGCTTAAGAATATTTGTCAAAGCCTAGTATGTAACAGTGAAGAACTGGAAATAAACAAAATATCCACCAAGAGAGGAACAGATAAATCGTTGTATATTCATATTATAAAATACAATACAGAATTATTTGCTCTTATGAAGTAGTGCTGCATTTATCTCATGGTTAAATTTAAAAACTTAGGAATTTCAAGAAGCAGGTTAAAGAGTTATGTAGTTTATATACCATTGTATATAAAATTTAAAGCATATAAAACAATATGATGTTATTTATGGATATATAAGTAGTAAAAGTAAGAAAAATTTATGAGAATGATAAACACCAATTTCAAGATACTGGTTTTCTGTAAAGAGGGCAAGAAAGGAATGTGCTTGGATATGGGTACGCATGCAGTTTGAAGTGCATCTGTAATTTTTTAGTTTTTTGAAATAAAATGAAGACAAGCTGATACAAATATAGCAAAGTACATGTGTTTATTCAAGACGAGGGATAGTGAAAACTGCGTCATTATTCTCTATGTTTTCTTGTGTATTTAAAATATTCCATAAAAAGAAACATTTTAAATCCACATACATATATATGTATCTATGCATATTTATCTTAAAATATTCTCTTTTAAAATCTGTAGCATACAAACTAAAGTCTAAATGACACAAATAGATATGTTAGTTTGGTATCTTTACTCCAACATTGTTAAGCTCATGTGGAATTTCACATGACACAGAATAAAGGTAGCAACTAAGTCGTTTAAGCATTTTTTTCTTATTCTGCGTCATTATGCTTTTAAAAATTATTAGTCAATCTCACTAATCAGGTTGATCACAAACTAAAAGAAAATGTATTCACTGTTGGGTAGTGCCCATTCTGCAGGCACTGAGCCATAAGCCCATTGTGTTGTCTTTTGAGGAAATCAAGTTGAACAAAGTGTTAAAAAATGGAAAAAGAAGCCGGGCGTGGTGGCGCATGCTTGTAATCCCAGCATTTGGGAGGCTGAGACCAGAGGATCCGGGTTCGCAGCCAGCCTCAGCTACTTAGTGAGGCCCTCCGCAACTTAGTGAGACCTGTTTCAAAATAAAGAATAAAAAAAAATAGGGCTAGGGGTATAGCTCGGAGGTAGAATGCCCCTGAGTTCAATCCCCACTACCGCAAAAAAAAAAAAAAAGGAAAAAGAGTGATGACATGTGCAGGGGTAGGAGAGAAGGGGTAAAGACCTGGTGCAATGCCAAGGGTCCTAGGTCCATCTGTCTCTTGTCATGCCTTCCCATTTCTCTTCCATGATTGGGCTGTGTGGTTTCAACATTCCCTGAAGTTCTACCAATAGAACCTGTACTCTTTTCCGTGCCATTTTCAAAAGGAGACATATTTGGTAGAATTCTATGTCCACTTTTAGATATGTTTAATGTTCAGTGTATTTACCTTTCTACTTGAGGCTTTTCTCACTTCAGCCTGCTGTTCTTGCCAGGACGCATATGTGATTCATTAGTGTGGATGCAAATGTGATTTGTCCTTGGGTGACCTTGGTGTGCCCATAACCTTCTGTTTTCCTGTGGGGTGGATGGGAGTTGGTGTGTCCTTAAAAAAAATGGCTGCCAAGCGCACCTGCATTAGCTTTCTAACTACTTGGTTCTTAGTGAGCTAGGAGGTAAATTATGTGCATT